>VWPU01014568.1:0-189180 GCA_013398955.1 Callaeas wilsoni | reverse complement strand
AGGGAAGGGAAGGGAAGGGAAGGGAAGGGAAGGGAAGGGAAGAAGATTTTATAGAAAAATAATGAGGGAAAGATTCAAACTGAGTGAAGTAATTATGAGTTGCTGAAGGATCCAATGGAGATATAGATGAACTAAGATGAACCAACTATATTGTAAGTTAAATGTTACAAATAAAATATTTTTCCAAGGAATATATACTTAATAAAAGTAAAAAGAGTTCAAAAACATCTAGTAGTTTCTTATATTTTCATTATTGTTAATGTTTGTTAAATTTTCTATTTTCTTGATAACTCTCATATATTAAAAAATCTCTAGAGTTTTTTAAATTCACTTTTCCTCCCCCACTGCCTTTATTCTCTTTTTTTTTTCCTCACAATAACTTTTTAGTAATAAAATGAGTTAGATAAATGAAGAGCAGGCTTATGTCTATCATCTTAACCTCCCACTCCCCCTTATTTTTCCTCTCTTATTTTATGCTCCAAATTCTACACAGGATACTTTAAGTCAGCTAATATAGTTCTTTAAGAACCCTGAGAAATCAAAATTAATTTGAGTCTTTTGCTATAAACCTTTCTTTTTTTTTTTTTTTTTTTTTTTTAATTAATTGATTCATTGCCTCATGGAATGCTTCCAGTCATCAGCTTGCAATTAACATTTTCAGTCTTGGCTCTTACTTTATGTTAGGTTTTTCATAGTATCATTAAACCAATGAGTTAAAGCACATATGACATACTGTAATAGTTTAGATGGTCTCTCTCTGATTAAGGTGAATATATTCTAATATTTGGTTATTACACTGAAGTACAGTTTACTTTTTAGTAGGAGTTTGACATTTTTGAGAAATGTTTAATAAAAATATATACTAAGAAACAAAAAGATCATCTATCTATTTTTTGGGTTAAATAAAGAGTACTCAGTAAAAAATCTGAATATTTGTTTCAGAATAAAGAGGAAGGATAATTCTAATTGCTTATAAATATTTGTGGTTCGGATGTGTCAAAGGCTCTATGTGAATTTTCTTTTTTTTAATGATAAATTCTCCAATTACTTTCTCCTTTTTTTTCTCAGGATTGCTGTTTTTCACAATTCTTAAAATTCAAAGCAAGCTTAGTTTATAGGTGTCTGGTGAAAAACATAAACTGGAGCTGAGAGAGAAGAGAAGGGGACAGAAATTATGGGTAGTGTGGTGCTGACTTCGCTCCCAGCCTCACCATCGTTCAGTCCATTGCTACTATTGCTGGCAGTCATCCTCAGATTCACCTTCTCAGGACACACAAATCCAACCACCAGTCTATCCACTATCTATCCAACCACCAACCATCCAACTGCACCAGTCTATCACAAAATTTTACAGCCAAGGGTATGCTCCTTTTCTAATGCCACCTTCTATGCACCTGTTGTATACAACAGATGTCACATCCAGCCTGGCCTTGATGAGTTCTGGTGATGGTGGGGCATCCATAGCTTCTCTGGGCATCTTGTTACAGTGCCTCACCACTGCCATGCCCAAGAATCTCTTCCTGACAGCCCATCTAAACCTGCCCTCTTTCAGCTTGAAGCCGTTCCCACTTCTCTTGTACCTACATGTTTCTGCAAAAGTGCTTTTCCTTGTGTCGAAAAGCTACATTAAGGTCACCCTGGAGCCCTCTCTTCTTCAGGCTCAACAGCCCAAATTCTCTCAGTCTTCTCTTATCTACATGTTCCTGTCCTGATGTGCAGCACTATTTGGTTTTAGTGTCTCTCAACTTCCCCTTTTTGAATATTGTGAGATATTAATAACTATTTCAAATTGAAAATAGCAGTCACATAGGGCTATATTAAATACAAAATTAACGTAACCTAAACAAAAGCCCTAAAGTATAGAACCAGGGCATTACTGCTGCTTTGCAAAGTAGTTTTTTAAATCTTGATCCTTATCCCAGTGTTCACTGCACCTCGGAACAGGCATCACAGCCACTTTCGTCCCACTTTCTTTTCTCTCCAGTGGCAGACTGCATGACCCTGGGGTTCAAAGCTTTGTTTGGGATATGTGTTCTCATCCTTTCCCACTCTGGTACAATTAACTCCCTGAGATACATGTGCTGCTTGGACAAGTGAATAAATCCTGAAGTTAGATTCTGAATGGACCCTGGTGTTTTGAGTTGCCTCCATGAAACTAAATGATCAATACTTTCTTCCTTGCAGTGCCTTTTTTATCAGAGTTTGCAGCCTCCCACCAAGGTTCATAACCTTGGCGGTCATCTTTCATCCTGAACTGTCTTTGATTATAATTTTACATCACACAAATCTCATTCTATCATCTCCAAAACATAGCAAGGCTGTGACCAAAGCTGTCTCAGGATGATGCCAAGTCAATAATTCATACCTTTATTACATCTCTGCTGGGTAGCTGTAATTCAGCCTAGTTGTTGTAATTGTAGTACGCTAGCACCTGTAGATTGGTGTGCCTGAAGCAGTTCTGTGTCCAATGATTGTTCCATGCCTTTTACAATCTTATCTACTTGTCTAATGCATCTGTAATATATAGCAAATGCCTACCACACCTTACAGAGACAAAGAATTTATGCCACTTAAGATTTTAAATCCTTCCGTATGAAATACCACAGCTGAAAGGTAATTCTTTTAGACTATCAATTATGCTCAGGTTTGTATTCCCTTTTCATCCCTTCCTTCTTTCCTTCCCTCCTCTCTCCCTTTATTGCTGTCTTTCCTCTTTGCCTTCCCTTTTTCCTTTCACTTCCTCTTCCCATTTCCTTTCTGCTTGTAACTATACAGAATATTTTTGATTGTATCTATTCTGTTTCAAATTTTGAGTTACAGCACAGGGGACACTGAAAAATTTTCTTAAAGGCCATTAGAATCAAGGCCTGGGCTCAAAAACTGTAATGTGAGTAATGTTAAAACGATAGAAATCTATGTGGAAGTATAAAAGGATAGTGTCCATTTTGGAAATAGTTCTCAACTATTTCTTCCTGTTTTTTGAAGCAGTTACCCATGGCAAAATTACTGATGGAATAGTCACAAAAAACCCAGTTCCATCCATTTTCTTACCCTTCAGACTGTAGAAATATATAAGGAGAAAAAAAAAAGTCATTATATTTAGAAAGCACAAAGCAAAGCTTTTTTTCTTGCTGGGTAGCTCGCAGTATGTACTGTTGCCTGGCATTATTCTATTCCAGATACAAAATTTCATATTTGCCTTTTTAGAACACCATGAGGCTTATCAAGGATCCTTTCTGCAACCTGTGGAGATCTCTGAATCACAGTGCTAGCCTTCTCTCTGATTTTATGTCATCCAGAAACTTGTGGAGAGAAAATTCTTACCTATCATCCTATAGTACATAGGGACAAGGATGCTCCATGCAATTTCTGACACTATGAATGCAAAATAACACGCCATAAATGCTTCATCTACTTAGTGCTATGAATTTGCTGCGTCTCACAAAAATCTATTTAATTTCTTAAATCTGAACTTAAATTCTTAAATTTCTAAAATTTTGTTGTTCTCTTAAGGTAAAACATTGCCTCTTTGTAAAAGATTTACTTGTTATCATTACAAGAGGCCGGAGAAACATGCACTGAAAGTACCCACACAAACAAAACTATCAGACAAACCAAAAAGCTACATTTTTATTGTAGTAAAGGTATTTATTTTGAATAACTCCATGTGTTCTACTGTGCATATCTGGAGCTTTTAAGTGTTCTTATTTAGAAAATTACATGATAGTCCTTATTATATCTAAGTACGAAATTAGTGCTCCTACTTTTAACATAGTGAAAGAAAATAATTTGCCAAAGAAAACTCATGGTACTGTACAGACCTTAAAGAGTTTGTCTTTGCTCCAGAAGCAGGTAAAATGCTGACCTTTCTGTAGTAGCCATAATAATATATCAGAGGAACCCAGACACCTTGTGAATACACCCACAGTATATCAGCATCACACAGTTTACATTTGGAAGCATATTTATCATAACTGAGTCAAACAGGGCAAAATTCTCAAACCAATTTATAATTTACAATCCAGCATTTGGGACCCTGGCAACTCAGTAATTATTTGGCTTCTGCTTGTGTGAGTATGCATGTGTGTTTATTATTTTATTTATTTATGTGAGACGTGTGTACACGAGTTTTATTTTGGAGGCTTATGTTATAAAAGCTCTGCATGTGATTTATTAAAAACAAACGATGTAGCAAAAAGAAGATTATATTCTCTTATAATGGGATGGGGTGCTTGCCAGAGCCTGGAAGTGGCATACTAACTAGTAGCTTTTTGAGAGCTGCTAGTTGAAGAGCTGTTGAATATAAGCTGGCTTTGCTCCTCTTTTAGCTTGGGGGACTATTTCCTTTCATTTTTATTTGTATTTTGTACCTTTTGGACGTTGTTTTCTTTCATCATCTCCTTGGGCTCCATTCTCTAGACCTTCTTCAGTACAGAAAAAGCAGATGAGAGGAACAGATCTAACAGGAAAAGTGTGCTGCGGCCAAGGCTTCAGATTTCTCCTTCCTAATGGTCAGATGCTGATTTAAACTGATTTATGTCCCCAAGGTGATCTGTCGTGCAGCTGGAAAGGGTGGAAAAGGTACCCAAGAAGGAGAAATTTGGAACTGGGTTGCAACACAACAGCTTGGCATACTCAGGGATTCAAACAAGTTCAACCACTTCAGTTCTGCATTCACAAGAGGAGCAGATTTTGTTGAAAAACCTCTGATGGGGATAAGGTGAAAGGATGTCATCAGAACACTACTCAGGTGAATGTCCTTCAGGAATAACTTAACTTCTAGCCCTGCACCTGTCCTTAGCACATGAATGCTTAGGGGGAGCTTTCCTGCTCTGTTCAAGACTCAGTCTTTCTTCTGACTCAGTCAAAAATAAGGCCACATCATGCAATATTCAGCATTATAGAGCAGTGAATCTCACTAGCTGCAACGGTATATTTCTCAGAGGAGATTTATCATACTCCCTTTGTCAGTGAAGGGTATCAGAAGGCATGGTGATTCACAGTAATGTCTGGAAGTGAGGCCCTTGGATCCAGAACCAGACTGTCCATGCTGAGATAGATATCTGTGTACTCCGGACTGACTTCCACAATGTTTTGTTCACAAGTATCAGAAATTTTTAGACTGGTGACACCAAGGGCAGGTGGGAATACCAGCTACAAAAGACAAGTCTGTCACTGAAATACTTTCCTTTCCTTGAGATAAGGTGTTTTTCTGAAGTTTGGCACTCATATCAGGACTGAGATAAACTTTAACCCCTGTTAACCTGCACAGTCATCTTACATATGTGTTATACTAATGCTGTGTGTGTAGCTGAAGATAGTTTTGGTTTTTTGATTTTTTTTTTTAAATATTTTTTTTTTAATTTTATGGCAGAAGATAATATCATATCCTATCACTTTTTCAAGTCCTTCTTTGTTCTGCAGATAAGAACTCATACTTCCTCTTCTGCTCCTAAGAATTATCTTTGTATACAGGGCTAGAGACCTATGAGTACCAAGAAAACAAACACCAACTTGATGGGGATCTGAGTAACCAGGTTTAGTGGAAAGTGGCCCTGTTTATAACAGAGGGGTTGGAACTAGATGATCTTTAAGGTCCCTTCCCATCCAAGCCATTTTATGATTCCACAAAAAGAAGAAAAGTTCTCCCCGTGTTAAATTCAAAATAAGCTCACGGTGTGTACAAGCATGCTACTGTAACAGAGAGAAAAAATCAAAAAGTATGAGAATAAGAAAAGTGAGATTGATATGTCTTGTCAACTAAGAGATGGAAACTCAAATGAAGGCAGTAAAGACTGTGAAATAACCTTTATCTTGTACATACACACTTGACCAACCTAATGAGAAAATACCATATGAATGAAATGCCTCATTTTGTATGATAATTTACACTTTTATTTTGAATAAAATTCATCCCTGCAACACAGAACGAAATTAAAAGTAAAAAGGAAGAATGCAAATATAAATCAGTGTAACTTTCTTTTGCCTTGCTTTACATATTTGTAAAAAGAAGAATGAAAATCACTTGTACTTTCCCTTCCTGGGACATGCAGAGTCTTAATTTAACTGAGATCTTTCAGTGGAAGTAGCAGGAAAAAATCTTATTATTATGATTGCTATTATTATCATTATAGCTATCATAATAGTCGCCATCAGTTTCAAATACATGACAAAAAATGCCAGCCAATCATTTTGATAGCTATGTTTAACAGGATGAGGAGTAAACAGGAAAAATAAATCTCACCATCTGTTTAATTCTATGCTTTTGTTTAGAATTCTAGTGATAACACTGAATTACTGTACTTCCAGAATGTTCCTTGTAAAGGATTGACTAGAAAACCATATATATTAATTAGCTGTGCACAATGCCATTCCACTGATGATACATTGAAGACATCTTTAAAAATTGCTATTAGAATATCCTTAATAAATTAATCTCTGATTTATCTCTGATTATTCTACTCTGGGGAAAAAAAAGAAAAAGCATGTTGTCATCTTCAGAAAGATGAATAAAAGATTGCAGCAGAATTTAAATTGGAAGTCCAACCAGTATAGAACTATATTTCTGAGTTTATGGACATTCATCTCACCAAAGGTTTATCTTCTCACTATAATGTGTGATAAATAACAATAACATAACAATACAATGACTGTTTTCAAAATACACTAAGATAAATTTATCTGATTTATTTATTTATTTAAACTATAACTACATTTAGATCCCATATCAACTTTGCAAAGTCACCTTAAGGTCTTAAATTGTTCAGGGGTTTTGTTGGCCTAACGCTTTCTGTCATGCTTAATCAAACAATCAATTTTAACAGAAGCTGATTGTCCAAATAAGTTTAGCTTAAATTCCAGGTATTGGATGACATCTCCAGGTTATCGGAAATAACAAATTGCCAAGTCTGGTTTTAACTAGATGATAGCAGCTGACCTGACATGAGTGTACTCTAAAGTGTGACTCACCCTGGGGGCATGGGGTGGGGAGCAGGATCTGTGGAAGTCTATAAAGGATACTTAAAAATGTTCTGTGAAATGGATAATGACATCTACCTTCAGTTCCACCAGTATAAAATAGTACCTTTGATACAGCCAATGGAAGTACACTGGTGTAAAGTATAAATAAAGGAGAACAGAACTGACCTTCCAGATACTGAAATTTTAAACGATAATCGTGGAGGAATTGTGAGAATGTAGAGGTTTTCTTACACTTTTACAGCCTAAGTCTCCAAATTCTTAATCTGTAGAGAATAGTATTAAACTTCTCAGATTAATATCAGTAAATCTGAGTTATGATCCTGTTTAGAATTATGTGTATGTACGCTGTTTAAATAGAAAATATATAGGTACAGTGTATCTTCTATCTGTCTCCGTTTTATCCAGATTTCACATAAATATATGGATGTTGTCACCACCATCAAAACTTTAAAAAATCACTAACTTTCAGTCTGGATGATTCCTGGTAGCCAGGAGATCTTAGCAACCACTGCAGAAAAACAGGACCAGTGCCATAAGTCATCATTTTGAGCTCGGAAGTCTGTCCTCTGGCAATGTCAGATCCCAGCAGGGAATTACAACCCAACACAAGCAGATATAGGTTGAATCAAGAGAAAGCACTGTTTGCCAGCAACTGCAATTTCCTTTTAAGACCACTTTTGTACAGAAATTTAATAGTCATAACAGGATTGGAACAGAGGTAGAACTCGAGGTCTTCACTGAGATCAAGGTCCAGTTTTGTTGAGCATGTGATTTCACTTTGTCTGGAGCAAAAGTCCCTGATATACTGTAATCCATGGATGCATCCTGCTTGTCTGCAGAAAATTAGTTCTATGTGTGTTGGATCCTTGCACTGCTTTTGTGTCTTGTCCCTCATGCAAAGTTTTAGAATAATGGCACTGTGTGTTAGAAAACTTAAAACTTGACCTATTTCAGAAAAAAAAAAAAAATCCTTTCTGTGCAATTCAAAGTGGAAATGCAGGTTTTTAAATGTAAATAAAATATTTTTATGCTATGAAACATAACCTTGTCATTATGGATTCTAGGATGATTATTTCTTCTGTTCCTCTCTTTGAATTCCATTGTGTCTTTCATTTAAATTCATTGTTTATTAACTTTTCCTTTTTTCTTTTATTTTTGTTTTTGTTTTGTTTATGTTTTTCAAAAAGCAAGCAAGCTAATGAACAAACGAAAACCCAATGAAAGTACAACAAAAAGAATATAAATCAGGCAAATGAAAGTTTGCTGAGGACAGCAGGGGACATTTAGCTAATTTTGAAATACTTTGGTTCTTGTTAATAGATTCCTCTTCATGTTCCTGTGGGAAAAATTACCTTCAGCTATTTTATTAATAAATAAAATGGAATTAAATGAAACAAAATAAACATAATTTTAAGGAAAATAAACCCGATTTATAGTTTAAATAAATAAATACATCCAAGGAAGTCTCTGCTTTTAATGAGGGATCAGAAATCATATATCAGAAATGCTCTCCAACACAAGTAAGCATCTCAATACTCTTCAAACTTCATCTAAATTTAAATCAAAGAGTATCACAGACAATCATAGAAAACAAACAACTAGGAATAGCTTTATGAAAACTACTTTCTGGCTTAGTTACATGAAAAATAAGCAAAAGATAAATAAACAAGTAAAATAGGCTACATAAAACTAAATTTGAAGGTTCATTCTCTTTTCCTTTTTTCTTTCCCTTTTTTTTTTTTTTGAGTGAAATGTTACATTTGATTCTAAAGTACAAGTTAGTTGTCATATACTTGCAGGAAGAGTTCAGGCTGTGGAGAGCAATTTCCTTGGAGCTGCTTTTCCTTCAACCCAAAAACTCAGTGACTAGAACAGCTCCAATTCATTCATTCTTTTGACAGCATTTGAGCAATACAGCTAATCTCTTAAAAGAATGCTTCAATATTTTTATCTCCTGGACAGTTGAAGGAAGATCCCTCTAACTATTCTATTCTTATTTTTTTCTTTTTGTACAAGCAACTAAAATTCAGGTGTCCCACAGAAATACAAATTTTTAAAATTCCTCTCTCTCACCCTTTATTTTAAAAGTGCCAAATCTAGAGAGTTCCAAGAGGAAGAAGGATTGAGGAAAATTTTCTTCTAAAAACCTTGCTATTAGCATGGTTAACAACAGGAGTCATAGTACCAAAGATGTTTACACTGGAAAAAAACTTTAAGATTATCAAGTCCAACTGTTAACTCAGCACTGCCAACCCCTCTCCTAAACCATATCCCCAAGTGCCACATCTACAAGTCTTAAATACGTCCAGGGATGGTGACTTGATCATTGCCCTGGGCAGCTTGTTCTAATGACTGACAACATTTTCTGGAAAATTTTTTTCTAATATCCAAATAAACCTTCCCTGGCACATCTTGAGGCTGTTTCCTCTCATTCTATCACTTGTTATATGCAAGCAGAACCCGACTCACACCCCGCTGCACCCTGCTTTCAGGGAGTTGTAGAGTGAGAAGGTGTCCCCCAAGCCTCCTTTTCTCCAGGCTGAGCCCCTCCAGCTCCCTCAGCTGCTCCTCATCAGATCTGTGCTCCAGACCCTTCCCCATCTCCATTCCCTTCTCTGGACACCCTCCAACACCTCACGGTCTTTCTTGTAATTTAAGGCCAAAACCAAACCGAGAACTCACCAGTGTTTCACCAGCACTAATTGCGAGGGTATGGTCTCTGCCCTGGTCCTGCTGGCCACGCTATTGCTGGCACAAGCCCGGTGCCACCTGGGCACACTCTGGCTCGTGTTCAGCCACTGAAAACCAGCACCTCCAGATCCTTTCCCACTCAGCAGCTTTCCAGCCACTCTATTCCAGCCTGGAGCTGCCAGGGGTTGTTGTGACCCAAGGGCAGGACCCAGCACTTGGCCATGTTGAACCTCACACAATTGCCCTCAGGCCATGGATCCAGCCTGTCCTGATCCCTCTGCAGAGCCTTCCTGCCCTCCAGCAGATCCACATTGAAGATGATGGTGTCATCCTCCAACTGACTGAGGGGTCGCTCAGTCCCCTCATTCAGACAACTGATAAAAGTAGTAGACAAGGCTAAGGCCAGTATTGATCCTGGGGAGCAGCACTGGTGATTCAACACCAGCTGTGTGCAACTCCATTCACCACTGAATCATTCACTCTGCTGAATTAAGACTTTAGTACAGAGCAATTGTTTGCTGCCTTCCAGGGCAGCAACCTATTTACTCCTAAATTACATCAACATATGTAGAGGAAGGTGGCTTTCATCCTCAGTATTATTAAGTGGTGTGTGGAGTCATGGAGCAAATATGGCAATAATTTCTATTCTTGTTTGACCTCCCTTTCAGCATTTCCTGATTTTTATTTAATTATCAATATGAAACAGTTTTGATATAAACTTTATTTACCTGATCATTTAAGAAGACTTCCAAAGGACTCAAAGTAGAAGTTAAATTCCCTTTGAACTTAAAACATTAATATCCTGAGTCAGCAGGCCTATTATGTACTACTTGTAAATTTTGGATTGTTGTGTTTTTCTTTTAGTTGACAAGAAGGCTGACCTAAAAGGAATTAAGTTTGAGGATAGATTAAAATAAAATTTGGTAGATTGTAGTAATTAAATTAAATTTGAAAAATGTCACTGGCTTTACGGAGGAGGCATGTTGAATTGTATTAGTATCACAAAGATAAAAAAAAGCAAGGAAATGCATCAGCATAATATGCCATCTCGGTTTTTCTCCTACTTTTGGATCTTTCTTCTGCCTTTCATTGCATTGTCTGTCAATTTCTTTTTTTTTTTTTTTTTTTTTAATATCCTTAAACATCTCTTCAGCTAGTCCCCTAAATTCAGTAGATTTTTTGGTTTTGTTTCAAACTTTGACCAGGAATTCTTACTAACAATCATGACCAACATTCCTCACCTCTAACATGACACCTTTTCATCACCTTTCTCTTGGAAATCAAGCATGCAAACCATTCATCGCTCTTCCTGTTTTAAAAAAAAAAACAACAAAAACTTTGCCTGCTCTTAAATTTGGTGTTAATTACCCTACTGACTTTCTCACACCAGCACTGACATTCTTCAGCTACTCATTTAGTCTGGATATTTCTGTTTGTGACAACTAGGCAAGAAGTGACAATTCACGTCTTCTGATCACAATGCTTAAAGCTCATATTTCACTCCTCCACTTCTCTGTTTTTTCTCCACTCCTTCCTTCCCCTGTTTCCCTCTTTCCTTCACTTCTCTTCCTCAGAGACAAAACCTTTTACATTATTCAGGTCTCCATTACATGCTACATTTTTGTTTTGTTTGTATGTGGGACTTTGAAGATCTGTAGTTCTTTTCAACATTCAAGGTCTTTGGACCCCTTACTCGTATGCAGTGCTATGCTACTTGAATTAGTATTACCCTTCAAAGAACAATATTTCACAGCGACAGCAGTCACTGTGTAATGAGCTTTGTTAAAGCTGTTAATGCCAAAATGCCTTTTTGTCTTCACATGCTTTCTGTCTTTGCAACCAAAAGAAATGTTTGATTGGAAAATTGCCATGTCGTCAGCAATGAATTTTGCATTTCCTCCTAAAAACAAGATTTAAACACAGTTTTGGAGATCTTTTGTTGTTAATGTTGTTGTGATTTCTCCTCCTAATGAGCAGAACAAGGAGTCTGATGTGATAGCTGCCACATTGCGGGGTAAATGGGAGAAAATATGAATATCTTAAATTTTAAGCTCAAAAATATGTTAAATGTTCAGAATACTTAAAAAGAAGAGAATCTACATTAATGAAATATTTAAGGTGGTCTTCCAAACAATGTAATACCTTTTTTTCCACATAAACCCCAAAAAAGACTTGCTAGTAGTATTTCTGTATGCAACTGTAATGCAATATCAACTTATACATTGGAAATAAATGGAATTATGATTGAATTATTATTCCAGTTATTGAACAAGACATATTTATAAGCAATGAATTTCCCTTCCCCTTCCTTTCCCTTCCCTTTCCTCTTCCCCTTCCCCTTCCCCTTCCCCTTCTCCCTTTTCCCTCTTCCCCTTCCCCTTCTCCCTCCTCCCTCTTCCCTCTTCAGTCCTCTCTTTTCCCCATTTCCTTACTCCCTTACTTCTTATCCTGAAGCAGTAGGATTTAAATCACGGTTAACTCCGTAATTACATATTTGAATTCCTTTCAGACTCTTAGGTAAATACCATCTGGTCCTGATGATTTGTTACTTTTTATCGATATGTCTAAAATCTCCTCTGCTGACACTTCATTTTGAGACTGACATTCAAACACAGAGAAACAACCAAATTTCCCATCTTCACAGGGAACATGGATATGAAGAATTCATTTTTCTTTTCTGCTCTGACATTATCTTCCTTGTATGATTCTTTTACATCTTGGTCATTTGTAAATCCCATAAACTCTCTGGCAAGTTTCTTGCTTTTGATGGATATGAAAAACTTTTTATTATTACTTCTTTTATTTTAGAAACTTCAGCAGCTTGTTTCTCACACTAATCTTTTCATCCCATTTTTATTAAGTTTTAACATTCGACTTGTCCGCAGTGAAGCCTTTTTGCTATTTTCATTGAGTGCACATGCCTTCCACTTTTGAAAGATATTGATTTATTTCTAAACTAAACTGGAGGGGGTTACTTCGCTTTGAAGGATGACACAAATGAAAAAATATGGGGAGAACGGGAAAAAAAAAGAAGGGCTGTTTACTTAAAGGAATGAATTTCAGAGGATAAAAAAATAAGGAAATAGGAAATAAAGGAGATTAATCATATAGTTAAATTTACACTATAGCTAATGTCAGGTTGTGAAGCAAATGTGTTGTTTTTTTTTTTTCGTTCCACCTCGGTATTTGCAGCAGCTGCTCCTTAGAGAAAGGGCACTGTGCATGGTGCTCTCTCAGCCACAACACTATTTCCAGAAACCTTCCTGATGGCAGCCTGAACAGCCCACCTTTACCCAGCAACACCAAGGTGTGTCTTGGCTACTTTACAGCATTTGTACTTTATAGTCTGGTTGTGCTATTCATAATATTTTTCAATAGCTCAGAGGTCCTGTAAGGGTACAGCCAGGCCATCCAGTTATCAGAACTAAATTTCACAGGAACCTGTAGCCTGCAATTCAAAGCTGTCAGTTTTTTAAGTCCATTTGGAAAGGCCTCTGATTTTTTAAACCTTATACAGACATTCCCTCTCAATTGAGAGGAAACAGGTCTGGAAGTCGAAATGAATAAATGATTAGAGGGTACTCCTAAAGACTGAATAGAAACCTGATAATTTTATATGTTGAATTCAATTCAGAGACACAGCTTTGTAATAGCGACAGCTATTGTCTGTTTATTTAGCATTTGGTTGGTGGTTGGTTTGGGGCTTTTTTTTTTTGTGTTAAAGTCCTGTTTTCCACAGCAATATTTAAAATAGTGTCATAAAGCTTGTCAGTACATGCTAGCTTTATTTTAGAACTTATTTATGCTGCAAATCAAACTGGAAGTAAAAGCATAAACAACAGTTGCATATAAAAGTAGATCAAGACTTTTTCTGACATAAGGTTCTAAAGGCAGGCACCAAAATGGCACAACTAAGTTCAACAACAAGTTTCTGAAGGGTTAAGCATCTGTGGCTCCTTGTCACATTGACTCAAACTGGGAATGCCTAGTGGTTCCTCAGAAAATCCATTCTCTTTCCATTAATACTTAGTAAGAGTTTGGGGTTCCCACTGTGGAATTTGTGGTTTTGAAACATTAGGGAGCAATGCTAACACAACCGTTTGGTATTCCAAAATATAAAATACATAACTATTTTTACAGCAATTCTATTAAAAAAAAAAAATTCCTCTAACTCTGCTCATGCATCTAATTATATTGTTGCCCCTGCTTTACCAACCCTTTAACTCCCACTCCCCACAAGATATTTGCCTCATTTTTCTAATGGGAATGTTCCACTGCCAGGCGTTTACACTGCTCCTGTAAACCTGACTGAAATGCATACATTCCTGCTTTTGAAGAACTATTTGCTGGGCCTAGAATATGATGTTCTCCCTATACAATTGGTTATATGTCTGTGAGTGTGAGTAGGAAGTGGGACACCTGCTTGAGCAGTGGAGGATGCACTGTCCTTGAAAGTACCTCTCCTTGATTACAATTATATGCTTTCCACAGGGGAAAAAGTTTGGGTTTGGAACTTTTGGGGCAGTTAACACAACTTGACAATACAGCCTATTTCAATTGTAAACTGCTCATGGTAAAAACAGACTATTATCAGCACTTATATGAATGCTATCATAATGGATGCTTTGAGGCTTTTCAGAAATAAAAAGATAAATATTAAGATGAGGAAATTTGATTTTCTGGGGAAATAAAATGTATCTCACTTTTATTTTTGTAATGAATTGGAATGAAGAAAAAAAAAATCCATAGAATGTAGTATTCAAAATTTTTTTCCTTGGAATTAAATATTTCTTTAATCACTTTTTGATTGAGCTTTTTTTTGTACCAAGTCTGAAATGCACAGTTTCATGTTGCTTACCTTTACATACTGAAATCTGACCGTTCCAGGTAACTGACACTGATTCTGCTCAATTCCATGTAAATCCTCTAACAGATTATGTTTCCATATTGCACCAAATCATATGCAGTTGCTGAAAAATTGTGTCACTTGAAGCCTCAATTCATTACAAACAGCATATCTCATCCACTCATAAGAGAATATGGGATAATCAGAGTTATACTTTCCAGGATACTGTGAAGCACAAAAATAAAGTATCTTTCAGAAAAAAAATAACTCAAATCAACAAGACAAGTGTAAAATGTAACCTTCAGTGGCCTAGTACTCCACGTTCCAGAGATCTCTATGGTTTGTCAAAACTTCTGCTGAAGCCTTCGGATTCCATAACATATTTCTTACGGCAGCTCTTCAAGGAAGTGAGCCAAATTCTTACATGTTTTCATAGAAAATATGTTTTGTGTTCAATCATAAACTAAATAAACCACCCTCAGAACCTGAAATTCTAAAAAAATGTTCTGGTAGATTATTAATTCTTGACCTTTATTCACACAGTTGTATTTAAATAAGTCTAAGTGGAGACACAGTATGAGCAATATGGACATATCTACAACTGATATTCTTACCAGTAAGAAGATGAAAGAAGTTTCAGGTTTGGGAGATGGATTAGAAAAAAAGATCTTCCCTGTAAATCTCTCCAGTTTACTGCCAAGCCTAAGTGAATTACCCACACAGGTATGGAGCAGAACTGCTGTGCATTCCAGGACTTCTTATTCCCAGGTTTGCGCCTGAATAACACTGCAACTCTTTCTCCCATTCCTGGCATTGACTGTTGCTCCTGTAATTGCCTTCACTGTTATGAGTCTTTTTTTTCCCCTTTTCCTATAAAAGAAATTACAGCTTGTCTCTGTAGAAGATAAAACCTGAGTAACTGCTGTACCAAAGAAATGCAGCAGGTTTTGCAATAATGTGAAGAAGGGAAGATATGCGACTTGTGGGCAATTAAATACCTTCGACACACAGGCCCATCGGAGAGCCACTTATTTTTAACTCCTTTTAGTAATTTTTCTCTAAAAAAAGGGCTTTAGCCCCCCAGCTTCTCTCTGAAGAAACTTTGAGACCAGCCATGACAGGACTCACGTCGTTAAGCCTGCTGGGTAGCGCCAGTACAAAACGTGATGACAGAGTCACCCACAGAGAGAGCTGTCTTATTTATCTCCATTCTGGCAAACTGATGCACTCCTAGCAGTAGTAGTTTTCCTTGTAATCATTTGTATTATTATTTATAACAAATTACATGTCAAGGGCACAATGGCAGATTGGTGTATCCCATTAATTTTTTGTATGGGGGGTGGAGGGAATAAAAGGCTATTACTGTTACTAGAAATACATTGACAATTTATTTTACCTGTGAACGGAGAAGTTCTTTGCATTAAAACTTTTATGAGACTGATAGAACAGGAAAGAAACAGACTCAGGCAGACTTCAGAGATGGAAGGACAAAAAAAGGGAAGTAGGAGGCTGAGGGTGGGAGAAGAGTCAGATATGGATATGAATTGAAATAATACCTTTAATTATAGTATATTTACTAAGACAAAGTTGTTTTCTAGAAAAAAAACACTATTAAATGCACATTTTCCAAGAGATCTATTGATGAATATTTAGTTCAAGATAGTCTACTGATGACATTAGTAGATGAGATGTATTTTTTAAGAAGATGATGTAACATTCTCTGCAAGGAGATGGTGTGTGTTGTTGGTTTCAAGCTTTATGCAAGAGTTATTCTGTGAGATTCATGGCAGGAATGTATCCTAAACAAGGAGAAAGGGAGACAGAGGCAGTTCAGAACAAGGTTTAAGCATCACAAAGAGTTTGATAAGCAACTGAGTGCAAGAGAAGAAAAATGTGAAAACATTTGTGAAAGAAGTAGGGGTAGGAAGAATGAAAGCTTGAACTCTGTGGCCTGTGTTCACACAAAATGATTGTAATTGTCCTTTTTGGCCTTAAAAATCCATGAATCTATGAATGAATGAATGAATCTATGATTCTGGGACAAAAGCTGAGAGAGGGTTCAAAGATTGCAGGTCCAAAGTCAAACTCATCAGTGAAGACTTATGAAAAGACATGATTGATGACTAACCTTGTCCTTAGATTGTACGTGAGGCTACTGCTTTTTAAAAGTGACACTTGTCACTTTTCCGTCTCAGCAGGAGGAGAAGAAAAACATATATATAATCTTTGTCAACATCAATTTTTCTTTCAGGTTTATTGCAATCATAAACTGTACTGCACAATGAAAAAATACAGTGTCACCTTGGGTCCATCAAACTTGACACTAAAAGGTTAAATGGATTTCTTAGCTTAGCTGGATCCAGAGAGGAAGAGTACCAACAGAATACACGCTGCACAGATTAATACTCTCCTTTCTTCTCTCTTTCTTGCAATTGCAGACAAAGTTTGCAGACAAACAATGGACATTGCATTCAGCTCAGCAGCACAAAGGTAATTGTATCAATAAGTTCCAAAGATTTGAAGGGTCTTTCAGTGGGTGATTTGCAGCGCTAAGCATTATGGCTCTGAAGAGATATACAGAATGAAAGTTGGTACATATGAGGTGGCAAGACAGTCGGCTATATTATTTGCACCAAATTGGGTGGAGTTGTCCTAACTGAGTGTTCTTTTAACCTGCTAGACTAAGCATTTCCTTTTTCCTCTTCATTCTCAAACCCAGTCTTATTATATCTCTTTCTCTTTTTCTCCTTTATCACTCCCTTGGCTGTGCTGCTACACTTGACTGTTCTTTTAAAATTCTGCAACTGCACAGATTTAAGATAAGAACAGTGAGACAAGAGTAGGCTGTTTATGTCTGTATTGGAACTGGTGAGAAACTTTACAAATTTCTGTTTGTTTTTCTTCATAAAGTAAAGAAATAAATAATGCCGGAATGCTTCTGGCATTAAGACACGGAATATCTTGCATTCTGCTGTCCCTGCTGCTTTCTGGAGGGAAAGCAGTCAGACTTATACTGGCTTGGAGAAAGTAGATAATGGAAAAGTTTCTGCTGAATGGAAAGTCATGAGTTTATAACTAAGAATAATACTAATTTTAAAAAAAAATTTGCAACTTTATATCGCTGATTAAATAGCCAGAGTGTTCAGTTGCTTGTTTAAAATATTTTAGAGAGAATAGAGGGAAAACACTAATGGAAACTTGTAAGTATACAGCTGGTGGGTTTGCATTCATTTAACTTTGTACTGCATGGAAAGCAAAATGGGGGGAAAAAAAAACCCCTCTGCAATTAGGGAGTTGGTTCCCATGGCATTTGTGAGCTCCAGTCTGATCTCCGTACTAGGATCTATATGCACCTCCATTCACTTTTTGAAAGGTCAGGCATGCCATGAAAACTAAACACCTAAAGTGCATATGCCACTCCACTCCTGAAAACGACTGCTTATGAATCTGAAAGGTGGATGGAACAAAGGGTTTGCAGGATTTGCATGTTCGCTCAGAGCTGGGCCACATGTGAAGGAGTAGCAGTCAAAAGCAAAAATTACCTCTGCTTCTGTCTCTGTACACAATTAATAGGACAAATGAAAATTAAGCACTGGAAACATAAGCAAATTCTCTGCCTTTACCAGGCCCTAATAGAAAAAAAAATTTGCAGTAGTGTCTCCTTTACTTTGTTCTACAGTAAAGGCACAGCTTATTAACTGATGTTAAAGAAAAAGTGAGTAAAGATTTATGTCAGACAAACTCTAAGTAGGGAATCCAGAGGATAAGAGATGTTAAAAACACCACAGCCCTAAAATGAAATTTCATGGCAAAACTAGCCAGATGTGAATGCTCATCTCAAACTTTGTGCTACAGAATTTATAAAAACCCAGGAAAATCAAAAAACAGCCACTGAGATGCCACTGCTTGTAGTTATTTCTATTCAAAAGAGGTTTTAAAGCTGGGTTTGCATTTTTGGTATTAAAAGATTGAATCGTGACCCCTTTTCACTTCAAATGCTATGTATATTAAAAAAACAGCAACATTCTTATATTCTACCTAGTATGAGAAATCTTTGACACCTGTGAAAAACCTCGGACCAGCTTCATCCAGACATTCCTCTTCCAGAAGTCTGAAATCTCACCAAGTGCCTTACCTTAGTCTTTCTCTTTCTTCTGGGCCTTTACTTTAGGTCAAAGGAGAATACTGTCTTAAAGAAAACAGTTTGGATAGATTCTGCTTAATTGGAATAATTCCTACCACAAGCTAAGAGTTCATAACCTTTCTTATAATTGCTTACTTTTTCGTAACTATTTGGCTTTTGCAAATGGCTCGGCTTTTTCAACCCTTAAAAACAGTGCCTTTATTTCATTTTCTGGGAGCCCTCTCCAGAGCCTGTGAAAGATGAGGAGTCCAGAGGACCAACAGCCCAGGATGTGATCTGCAGCAGGCACTGTTTATCAAAGACAGCACTGCAGAAACGAGTCCCACAGCTCACGGGGTGGGTGGTGTTGGTTGGCACCAGCAGCAGGGGACGGGTGGTGAAAACACCCGGGCAGCGAGCACGTTTATGTGCATTTATGCTAATGTGTGTGCTCATGTGTGTGGACGGATATATCATGAAGTTCTGGTAGCAACTGAAGTGTGATTTCACTTTGAATATTTGCAGTGTTGATTTTTGCAGTGTTGGTTCTCTGTACTAAGCAACACGAAAAACTTAAGCTACAGAGGTTTATTTAGCAAGACGGCAAGACTGAAAGTGAACAAGGAGCTTCACGATTTTGACATATAATTCTTCAGATATGATCAAAGAACTCGATTTACTGGAAGTTCTACTAAGTGTCAGGAAAAACAATTTAAAGAATTGGAGCTGTCGACAGGATGACACTTTCATTTTGAGGCAACTTTCAAGATTTTGAAACTTGTTCTTTTTCCACTTAGGAAAAAGTGTTGGAACATATATTTTCCTAATGAACGAGTTGGAGTTTGGTTTCATGTCAAAAAGAACTTAAGCACCCATCACTCTCTTTCAAAGGAAAAAAAAGAAAAGAGATTAATTGAAAAATAAAATTTATTACTAACAAAACTTTATTGCAACCAATGCACTTTTATGTAATTCTCCTGTTTTAACAAAATAGCATAGTAGGGTACAATTTAACTTAAATATGTATATTCTGACCAGCAACACTTAACAGCTCTGCTTTTAAGAATACTAAAAAAAATCTTCATTTGTTTTAGGAACAGCATTACGAGGAATGATTAGATCACCATCTGAGGGAAGAAGTTATACAGCTGAAGTGAATGCAGTGTTTTAATGTCTCAGATTGGTTGGCATCCCTTGGGCAGACTGTGTTCTGCAAATACAGAGTCACAATTCTTGTCACAAGTGTGTGCTGAAGCTTGTAATAGGTTTCTTCTGAACCTTTCACACTTCTGCTTTCCACAGAAGGTTCATTTACCTTTTCAAAGCAGAACAGAGCTGTTTTTAGATTGTCTTGATTCCAATAGACGCTGAAGTCCCTTGAGTCTAAATAGGGATGCCTTCGTCTAAGCAAATTTTTATCTGACTGGTTAGCAGAGAAAGGAAGAAAATGGCACCAACTCTAAAAAACCTGATGTCCTGTGTTTTGCAGTCCATCGACTGTTCCTTTCAGGAATTTTTGCACCACTTTTCCTTCTCGTGTCTATTTCCTTAATTAAAACTTTGAACAGTCTAAATGGTTAACTGGAATCCAGGCACTTTCTCTAGTTTGGAAGTTAGTAACTTCTTGTGCCTGATTAATGAGTAATTGGGTATAATACTGCTATTTAATTATTTTATTCACACAAGTATACAAGGTTTACCATAACCATTCCAACTGCTGCTCTGTAACCGTCTCCTCCAAAGAACAACCACATCTGTCCATGGCTTACTTCCCCAGTTTCTAAGGTTACAGCTGCAAACCTGGCCTGTCCTACAACATCCCACACATGTTCAGGTTTTCTCCCGAGTCTCCATCTGACCCTCACATCCTCAAATACCATTCAGCACTGCCTCATTCAAATGCCGAGTTCCCAGGGTGACACACCTGGTTTACAATTCCATGGATATGAGGGAACGCCCACTAAGTTAGTTTACCACAGTCTTTCTTGCCTCAGCCAATAAATGTGGAGTTCATTTGTGACCAAATGGAAACTTAAAAGGGCTGCTGACACATTGAAAAAAAATCTGGAATACTGCAGTGCGATGCAATTCAAGGTAATGATTTCAAATACCATGTGTTAGGGCTGTAAGGCACATGTGTTTTATGACTGTTTCCAGTCAGACTTGAATTTAGGACTAGGTGGCAATATGGGATTCCTGGGAATGTGGAGTAGTTCATAACTATGTGACCTGTAGAGAAAACAGCAACAAGGACTTGCAAAGGTGAGGGTGAATTCATGTAAGCATTTTAGGAATGGTCTCTGTGTCCTATTTAGCTCTGCCTCAAGTTCCAACCTCTTTGCCGTGGGCAGGGACACCTTTCACTATTCCAGGTGGGTTGCTCCAAGCCCCACCAAACTTGGTTTTGAACACTCCCATGGAGGGGGCAGCCACCACATCTCTGGGCAGCTTGTGCCAGTTCTTCACCACCCTCACAGGGAAGAATTCCTTCTGTGGCTCCAAAACATGCCAGCAGCATGAGTGTCTGCATTTTAAAAGCTGTGGGGAGAAGCGAGATCAAATCATACTTAATTTATTAAGCCTCTGTTGCATAATAAATGAGCTTCCAGGAACACGAGCTGCACAAAAGTCAGATTTTGTGGTGAAGCGACAGAGCTGCTGTCTCATCTGCAGGGCTCAGGACAGGCCTGGGAGCCCTGGTGAGGTGAGGTGATTCTGGGCCACGTGAGATGCAGGGAGCCCTGAAACCAGGGGCTGTCACCTGTGTGGTGAGCACCTGAGTCAAAGCCTTCTGCCTCCCTGGTGCAGAGGAGGAGAAACAGGAACCTGCAACACTGAGCTCTAACACCCGACTCCGAGGTACTGCAGCCTGGGCTCCTTGTGTTTGTTCTGTTGAAGCTGTTTCACTTTGTATGAATAATTAAATACTCATTGGGTTGGGGAGAGACAGAAAAGTGATTCTGTACCTCACCAGCTAATTGCATGAGGCAGCAAGTAAAATCTTGTGGTTTCTATTCAAAAACTGTTACTGAAATAATTTCTCCAGTGTTGGTTTGTTGAGAAACTTGTTACAGTCCCTGAAGTTTAAATATTTTTTGTTTGTGTGGGGTTTTTAATTTTTTTTTTTTGGATTCCCAAAGGTTGGCATTTAGAGAAAAAATATTCATAGAAAATTTGGATGTTGGTAAAGAAAGGGAGGATTATTTATATTTTATAATTAAAAAAAAAAAGGCAACTGAAGAAGAAATTGAATACAAAATAAAATAAAAACAAAGCTAGAGACAAACCACAGCTTTGGGAATTTTTTTTTCCCCCATAAATATTTACAGTTTAAGAGAGGTAAGCTTATCACTTATATGCAGGAATAGATGGTATAGGGATATTTTCACAACTTTTTTTTCCTGAGAAAATTTTGGAAATTAAAATCAAAGAAAAATATGCAAGAATTCCCCCTCCCAAAGGAAAGCAAAGCAAAAATAAACAAGTCAAAACAACAGTAAGCACACAACAGAAACTTCCATTTGAAAACCATTGCACGGGCAAGTACAGTTTAGAACTAAAATACAGTCATCTATTCAGAGACTTTTATAGTTTTATATTTTGCATTTTGCCACTGCCTTGAATCCTCTGAAGTAACTTGAGTAAATATATGTCTCAACTCAGCTGAGCTGTAAAGCTCACGCCTAAGTCTCTTCTTCAGCAGTTATAGCTGTATGTAACTTAAAGCATTTTCTTAATCAGATGGAGTTAAAATGATTGAAATACACGAATACATTTCAACACTTTCTTAACTGAATGTAGAAAAACAGGATGAAACATTCTGTTTCTACCAGGATCTGACCTTTCCTGGATTTTGATGCAAACTGAATTAGCAATCTGGATGGCATTCTCGACAAGATAATCTTGTTTGGAGTCCCCCTGCTTCACATTATCTCTGTTTTTCTTAGAGCCAGAATTTATTGCAATAGATTAGACCAATGTAAAATCTGATGTGCATCTTATTGGCAGGAGCAGTGTGCAAGAGTCACTATCCATAAACCTTTGTAGAGTTGCCAGCCCTCAATGCTTTAGATAGAGGCAGCACGATAGAGAACTTTACTCCAAAAGTGTGCAGTATTTCACTATTATAACTCCATCATGGTCAATTAGCCAGACATGTTCCTGACTTTTATCTTCAAAAATGATGCTTCTTGATTATTTATGTTTCCAAAAGCTATTATTGAGTAATTCAGTGTAGTGAAGGACTTCAATATGCTCTACCATTGTGACTGTAAATCCAGGTGTTAATACTCCCAGGTGGCTCATCATCTCACTGCAGATACCTAATAAAGTTGCCATTAGCTGGCAGTATACACTGAAAAAAAAGCTATACAGCCAGCTGATCTTCTCATTAAAGAGAGGGCTACTAAGGAAGGCAGGAAATTATCTGAGTTGTCCGAGTCTTTAAAGAGAGAAAAGGAAAAACTAAAGAATGCTTATTTTCATGGATTGCTTCTAGGAACAAAGCTGGAAGTAGTAACCAACACCAGCTGGAGGACAGAGAACCAATGGCTTGTAGAATAAGAGCCGACCACAGCTACTGCAGTCAGCCTCAGGTGGAAGTCAGGTATTAGTTTTCCAGTCTTGCTTCTGAGAGTAACTTTAAAAACCATCTGATTCTGATAAATTCAATGTAATTTGACTTATCTCCTGGAAAGATATAGACCCGAAAGACTCACCATCTTTGACTGAGAGAGGAAATTTGGGGAAAATGGATAAAATATTACTAAGGAAATTGTTGATGACTTTTTTTGCTTGCTAGTTAAAAATAATATATTAGATTTAATATCGTTATAGTGATAACATCTTAGGATGTAATAATCTTGTTCATATCAGGTGCAAGATAGATCTGGTCCAGTTGAGGAAAAAAATCCACGAAAGTTTTTCTCCACTAGAATATGCTCACATGCAGAGACTTTTTCTGAAGAGAAATCTAGGTTTTAGGGGTTTTCATTCTTTTTCAAAGAGGTCAAAACGTAAGTTGCCCACGCCTTGTGTTGTGCTCGCTTTCAAGGACAATGATCTCCAGGGAAACTCAAGATGCTTCCAAAATCTTGGGTTGGAATGTCTGCCCTGTGAACCCCTGGAAAAGCTCTAGATATTCAGATTTTTTGCCAAAACACTGTATGTTCCCAGCAAAAATAACTTGGTCATGAAACTCAGGTGCCGGCTGGAGTGAACACTGAACAGGTGAAAGTCTGGATAAGTATTGAGTTGCAAGTCAAAAGCTACTGGCAAATGTATGTCTTTTAGAGAATTACTTACTAATCTGTCCCAGCTTTATTCAAGTTCTCAAGGGCTGTGTGAGCCATGAAACTGTCAGCGTACACAAACATAATCACATTTCCAGGTTTGTGTGCTGATGGGTTTATTTTTACCCTCTTTGTTTTTTTCTGTACTCTTTTCCATTACCTGCTATGAGCAGGTATGCAAAGGCAAGCCCTCAGAAGTGACAAAATGACAGAATTACTGTTATTATGCCATCCAAGTGCTGTCTTGCACTGTCTTGCTGTCTTGCAAGATAGCTGTCTGTTGCTATCATTTGTATGAAGATAGACTCATGAACACACTAATTTAACTGAAAACTCTCGTTTTCAGTGTTCAAAGTCTCCTTCAATGCATAAAAGTGATGGTGCTCTGGAGGACGACTATGTCTTAACTGTGAGGATGCCCATGTGCATAAACACATGCCCTCAAAAAAAAAACCCAGAAAAATTCTGCATCTTCTAGGGTCAAGGCATGTGAAACCCAGCGCAGTGAAATGCCTTGTTTTTGTGGTTTGTATAAGGATCAATAGCAGTAAAGAAACAATTGCAGAGCTCATGCATCTGAAAATTTTCTCTCCCTATCATTGCCAAAGCAGCACAAAGCAAGCAGGCAGATAATCCTCAGTGATCAAATGCAGTGAACTGAAATATTAGTAACAAAGATTTTAATATGCCTCTACCTGCCTGTAGCTTTTGACAGAGTAGTCAGCAAGAGCAACAACAAATATACTGGAGGTTCAGGAATATTCTTTAAAACATTGGAAGGAAAGACTAAAAGAAAAATGCAGAGGAGTAAGCATCTGAGACAAACTTTTTCCGTGCATTAAAAACTCCTGGGCTCCAAACCTGTTTATTCCAGATGCACAGCTGGCAGCCATTGCAACAACTGTAATTCTGTAATATTCTCCCATGTACACTGTTGCAGCTTGTCTGTTTCACATCCCCTGTTGTGTCTTAGCCTCTTTTTACAGTTTCACTGTTTATCCTAAGCAAAAGTAAACAGAGAAAATACATTATTTTCTGGATATTTACGCAGGTTGCAGTAAGAGGTATACACTGTAGACACAGACATTTGGGACTGTAAGGATAGCTAATGTAATATATTAGGACTAACTTTAATGATGCAATAACTTTTCGTTTTGTTAATGAGTCCTCCATAAATTATTAAGATTAATTTATAAATACTGATTTAAAAACTCATGCCTGAATATTATATACATATAAATAAAGAGTTATGTACATACAGAGTGGGTGTTTTGAGGGAAGGACAGACCTCATATGAGAAGCACAGATTGTAAAGGTTCCGTTTGTATTGCTGTGCTTAATAGAAAAACAGAAGGAACAAATTGTGGCTTCCTTGGCAAAACCACTGATGTCATACTCCAGCCAACATCTATAAAATCTAAGAAACCCCCCAAACCTTATGATATAATAGAATATATAAACATAAAATCTGAAGAACTCTTCATTTTTGCAAATTTCTTATGGGTCATTTGTGTTTTCAAAATGACAAACTATTGCTTTCGAGCCTTTTGGTGTATGCACATATCAGAATTGATCGGAAAAAAAAAAAAAAAAACACCTCAATTTCAATGTTTTGATGTTCCAGTTTTTGAGGTTTACTTTCATTCCAAACTGGGATAGAGCTGAAATCATTGAAAACTTAGGAAAAAACATGGTGGGGGATTCTTTTGGATTTGTTTTTAGAAATCAATTTAGAGTAGCACCCTCAGAAAGAAATTTCTATGTTTGCATAAGAAGCAAATCCAGCAAGTAAAACCATTTTGACATGTCAGCCTGTCCAACTGTGATGTGCCAAACTGCAGTTTATTTTGAAATAACTGTCCATTTTACATGCATTTTGAAGTCAAGTTAACACTTTCAAATTAAATATTTTATTGTGGCTCTCAACATGTGGTGCTCGTTCGATTTGTAATGCCATTTGGGAAAAACAAAAGAAAAATTGTCAAAATCACGACATATTTGACTAAAATATATTTTCTAGTTGCAAATTATTTATTTTGAAAGGATATTTTTCCTACTTGTATGCTTCTGAGGTCTGCTTTTTGAGCTTTATTTTCATGCCAGCACACGCACAGAGGGAAGATGTAATTTTTTATGTAATGTGGGATAAACCTCAGGAAGAAAAGTGACACTCCCTGCACTTCTTACAGCTCTTACTTGGGGGTTATGAAGAGTTAGGGCTGACAGATCTATCATCCTCATCATCTTCCTACCTCCCAGCTACAGAATATGAGTTGGAAGCAGAGATCAGTTTGAGCTGGGGAACGCTAGGTGAGGTTTGTAGAGGAGAAAAGATCAGAGGATGATGCCATTGTTTTAAGTTAAAAATAGCTGTGTGTAGCAGAGAGGTAAAGAGGCAGTGACTGGCTCAGGAGCTCCCAGTTTGTGGTTCTAAATGGAACTGGACAGAGTTAAAATGTAAACTCACTTCACATACATGGTCTTCACAGACCACAAGATGTATCTTGCTACCTATATCTGTGGAAACTTCAGAGCTTGCTAAGAATCCTTTAAAAGTGTCTCAGAGGCTTTTATGTGTGACATACATGTGACAAATACACTATACTAAATGTGATTTTTAACCACGATATCTTGTATTTGTGTATACCTTCACCCACACCAGTCACAGACATTTGGAGCACTATTACTTTGAGGAAAGAAACTTGGCAAGTAGAATACAAACAAGGCTGGGCAAACAGAAGTTGCAGAAGCTTTGACATGTGATAGGTGCAAAATCCAGGTGGGTCGGACAGGAAGAGTAACAGAACAGGCTGGGGTCTGCCTTCCTTAGGTATCTCTTTGCTGGAGTGACCTTTGAGTCCTGAGGGAGATTAAATTTATCATAAATCAGCAGAATGTTCTTGTAACTACAAAGACAAGCTGTTTCCTGAGGTCCACAAGCAACAACATAGCCAATAGATGAAGGGATGTGATTATTCCGCTCTGGCCAGCGCTTGTTTGGATACACCTGGAACTCAGCGTTCAATCTTAATTTGCTCCACGGTGTAATTTTTGCTTTGAAAAAGTAGAATCTGGAGTAGGACCACCAAGCAGGAGGTTTAAAGGATTTCAGAACCTGATTTATAGAGGGAGGTGGAAAACCTTTTTGCTGTGAGAAGAGTAAAATACTGGAATAGGTTTCACAGAGATGTGGTGGAATCGACCTCATTGGAAATTCAGTTTCACAGGACCTTTGATCAAAGGCCCTTCTTTTAAGAGAAGATGGAATAGATCTCTAGAGATCCAGCCTGGATTTTTCTATTATTCTATTCCATAATTCTAAATGTCATTATTTATTATTTTCTCAGTCATTTGGGGAAAGAGCGGCTTCCATTGCTTTTATGAGTACTTCAGCAATGTTAGGTTGCCAGGTCTTAATTTTTCTGCAGTTTTACGTAGAGATTTTTAGCTTTCTATTTTAGCATATTTGCTCTTGAATCCTTACATAACTCTTCCTGTTTGAACACCCTCTGACTCTTTCAACTTGTCTTATCTTTTGTGGCCTTTGCTCACTTACTCTTTCATACTTTCAGTCAAAATTTGTGTAAAAGTGAACTAACATCACACTTGCACCTGAAGGGTGGACTTGGATATCATATACCTGAGCCCTTGAGCTGAGATTCATCTACATGATTTATATTGGTCTTGGTTTGTAGCTTAGACACACAGGCATTCACATACACATGAATATAGTTTCCTGAGATTTTAAGGTATGTTTTTTGAGATATGTGTGAGAGGAAAACCACATTTCTCTAAGTTAGTCACAGCACAGAAGGACACTTTGTTGTGGTGACTGAACCAAACACAGTAATGCCCAGGGGGCCATGTAGCCCAGATAAAGAGGTTTGGTGGGCTGGCTCCAAAGGTTAAATGCCCCTCTGTGAGAATGGTTCCTCCCATTGAATTCCTGTGACCTGATGTAGGCTCGGTCTGTCTGATTGACAGTTGACAGACACCCCTTGTATCCCCTAAGGAAAGGTAACCAGATCTGTCCTGCCCTTCCCTGCTTCCTATAGGTCATTGCTATGTCATCCCCACCTCCTTCTCTGTACTTCTTTTAAGTGTACTCCTGACAGAAGCTGGCCCTTCTTTGTGTCTGGAGCCCTTCGAGGGAGTTTCTACAATAAACCCTCGGAATACGGACCAAAGGGCCGCCTCTCTCATTGATCTCCGGCTACTCTTGGGCAATCTATAAGCCCCAGGCACGCGTGGCTCCGTGCCTTCCACCGCACGGGCGAGGGAGCTGGCTAGCGAGGCACACAGTGCCACAGAGTGTCCAACTCTCGTGTTGGGCACCTCTGGACAAGCTGCAGCTCTCCTGGCCCAGCCAGCGCACTGACGTACTAATATAACACTTGTTGCTCTGTACATGGATCAGAGCGAGTCAAAAAGTGCATATGAACTCTTGTGGCATTCTGGAGGGAATTTCTTAGAAGCTTTTTTACCAGCTACCCTTGGTATGTCACTTTTATTTCATAAGACCATTTTAGTCACAGTAGCAGGTTCAGGAACATCAACTGGCCTTAATCAACATTCAAAATCCACTTGGCTGTTCAGAAAACAGTGAAAAACAGTCTCTGACAGAAAGAGCACATCATTACAGATTCTTATACTACACACAGTGGAGTCAGTGGAAAGACTGGAGTGCTTCAAGTCTGTTGGCAAAGCCAGCAAGAGTCCTATAAAAGAGGAAAGAAGGAACGACAGGAGGCATTCACAAAATGTTTCTGTTTGGTAGAATAAGGAATTATATACTGCCTGCTCACACAAAACCATTACAGCACAAAGTCTCCTGTTCTCTCCTACAGTACCAAGGATTTTTAGAACTATAAATGGCAGTAGAATATGCTTTCGTTTATTCAGTGGGCTGCTGCAGTCAACAGTATTGTATTAATACATATTACTTCTGGATATCATTCTGAAGAATTTATATTTTTCTCTGAATTGCAGGTGTGATTATCTACACAGTGCATTAGCAGGCTTAGTACCAAGAGAACTCATACTGGAATGAAGTGACACTGCTAAGAGAAATTAATCTCAGTCTTCATATCCTGGACAAATATATAGGTATAGAAAATTTTCCTGTAATTATTGCTAACTACCGGTTTTCTGGCATGATTTTTTGTCAGTTTGATTAGATTACAGCACCATGGTTTATGTTGCTTAAACATTTTCAATATCTAGTATAGGAAACTAAGATAAATAGTTCCAGATATGAAATGTATGAAAAAGTTATACTATATCTGACTTTTACACCTTACTCATTAATTTACTTCAGATTCCAAGAACTAAAAGAAATAAAAGCAAAAGATAATATAAATAGTAAATATTAATTTATTTTATATAAAATGGGTATTCATATACCAGACTTTTAAAACAAAAAATTCTCAATCCCCTTATCCCTTAACTTGTTCTCACAGCATGATCCATTACCCCTTATGGACAGTGAGCTATATGTACCAGTGTATTTATTAATGTATTGTAATAGATCACCAGTCTATATTTCTTTACTGCATCCTTGGTAACATATTCAGAACATTATTTAAAGCTCATTATTCACTGAAATAACACATGCAATAGCACAAGTTGGTTAGCTGTGATATTTTATTAGAGTGAGCATTTCGGGATTTTATTCTCAGTCCCTCATCAACATAAAACATAGTAAAGAGTTCATAAATCTAATTAAGAACATTAGAATAAGGAAAAATCACTGAATATTTAGTTAAGATATGCAAGCCTCATGTACAAGCAAGCCATTAGAGGCAGTCATAAATGCCAATTGAAAAGCACTCAATAACAGCTAGTTGGTGGGAGTACAAGAAGACAGATGTAGATGGGATGGAAGTCAGCAAAGGTAGAAGTGTTTTGTTTATCTGGTTGTTTGTCTGGCTTTATTTTTTATTTCCCCTCCCCTTCTCCCCTGAAGAAATTTTACTGGGACGCTGTTCTGGTTTGGGCTGCCATTTGCTTAGGAAAATAATCCTGTTGTAAATGTTATATCCAGGGGAACATCAATTTAATCTGGACCAGCACCTGCCCTTGAAAATAGCTAATAATAGTACCTTTATTTCCCTTTTCCTTTTCCTTTTCCTTTTCCTTTTCCTTTTCCTTTTTCTCTATTAGAGATTTTTGAAATATATTCATGTTGTAAAAGATGTTTTTTAAAAAAACAAATATCACTTAGATTCCTCTAAGTTTCTTCATTTCTTCGAAGCCACTTCGACACAAATTCAGCAATCAGGATTCTGTGAGTGTGATAAAGCCCCTAAAAGGTAAAGGTTTAGTTCAGGTAGGTCTGTGGTTAGCTTTGCGTAAGTGAGATAGGAAGAAAGACTGGAAAGCACGTGTTACTTACAACCACAGTACTTTCCTGAAAACAAGAGAAAAAAGAAGACAGAATCCACCCCAAATAAGTTAGCAACCTATTGATTGTCTAGGCAACTTTCCTTTAGATTTATTGGGTAAAGGTCTGAATCCTCACTCTGCTTTGTCTCCACTATATATTTCTCAAACAGATTCATGCTCAAGTCTTAATGCCCCAAACAAAGAGGCAAGAAGCAAAAGAGAAAGACAGATTATTTGTATGATTCAGTGGTGAGGGCAGTCAACTGGATGGTAAGAGATCTAAGGTCTGTTTCTAGAAATGTCTTTCAGTCATTGTTTCTCATACAGCATGTCAAAATCCCCCAGTGACCTACTCTGATGTAAAGACACAGATGCAGTTCTTGCCCAACAGTTTTTCTGAACAGAACCCACATCAGTGGGCTCCCTATATAAGAGAGATAAAGAAGTTCCTTGATTGAGGGTCATGACTAGGAAGGCAGCAGTTTGCAGCTTGTTGACCAATGAAGAGAGAGGTGTGTTGTGAGGATCTTTCTCAGGACCAGCAGGAGAAATCTAGTTATCATGGGAATGCAGGTAGCTTTTGAGTCACCTGAGTAGTAATTCTGAGTGTATTTGCAGCAAATAGCTGATGAGGCAAGTAACAAGCTGGGAAATAACAAATTATGGTTAGTCCGCTCCTACATATGAAGATGTAGGATCATGTAGATTCAGATTTTTCGATTTTACTCATTTGCATCCTGTTCTTGGCAAGGCAATTTCAAATGAGTGTGGTTAGGCACACTCAGTGAAAGTTTTGATGGCAAAACAAATATGGAGTCCCTGTACCTAAGGATAAGGCTTTTCCAAACCTGAGATCTGGAACAAAATCTGCTAGTAAACACGTCTGATGCCAGATGACTCGTTCACATTCAGAACACCAGTTATCAACCTTCTGCAACGTAATACTAAATAAATGTAGTTGTAGTGCAGTCATCAGTATTGGTTGAGCTAAGATTCTTTCTTATTCAAGGTCTCAGCTATTTGATTGAATGAGTTTATCAAGCCTGGCACCCATGAGTTATTGCAGCGTAGAACAGGAAATCAGTATTAAGAGAGATTTACTTTTAATCCTTTGTAACCAAGGGTTGTGTATGTGTGCTGTTGGTTTATTTCACTGGATTTGTAATTTGGGGTTTTGGACATTTACTTTTGATAGCTCATAATTCTGGAAAAAAGCAAGACTGAAGTATCTTCTGCAACTAACCCAATAACAAATGCAATAATTCCATTATATATATATTTTAATTATTACCGCACACTATATAACAATTAAAATGATCCCTCAGACTGCTTCAGTCTAAGTGATCTCAGGCTCCTCTGCCTTCTATACTCTTATTGAGTTGAAAAATAACAAACAAGTGTAAATGACATTTACAGCTCTTAATTGGTGTCATTAGCAGTTCTTATTATTCAGCAGGACAAGCAGTGGCCTTTTATTTAGAATTCAGTGATGCACATCTGCTTTGAACTCATCAGACTTAAAGACAAGTAATAAAACAGCTGAGTGAATGACTTAGGGCCATATCCATCACTAAAGAGTGCTTGCAGAAGATTTATTTATTTTTTGCTTAAAAAAGATGACTTTTGGGACCATGATCATAGAAGGGTTAATGCTTCTCAATTAGAAGTAGATTTTTAAATAATGTTAATATGTCGAATCATTAATAATAACCTAAATTTTTATTGTTTTTATAGCCAGTGGTAATTGCTATAAGCTAGACCTTGAGGCAAATCGAGGGGGGATTAGATTTGTAATCACATATAAGTGCAAAGGGGTTGTTGATACCAGTAGGATGTAAGACTAAAGAGTTATTTGATCGTTTGAGTAAGTACTGCAGAGCACTAAAATTGATGTTTGAGATACCCCAAGCACAAAATTTCAGCCTTCAGAACACTTTATTTAGACATGCACACTGTGGTACCAAGATGTGTGTACCAAGTTTAGTGACTTGGTTAGTGAGATCCATTTAGCTCCAGTGAAATTCATAAAGGGGAACGTTCAGTCTCTTTTTTTATTATTATTTTAATGGAGGAGTCATGTAGGTTTTCTCCACTGTCTATGATAAATACAGCTGTGGGGCAACTGACACCATCCAGCTTTGGAAGCTTTCTTAGACTTCTTTAGGTAACCTGGTGGAACTACTGCCGACAGATTTAGGGAACTAGCACAGTCTTGGTCAACTGAGAGGTCACTCATAGTCATTCATGTGCCCGGATTTGTGAATTTAAAGATAGCTTAGTCATCCTGTAAAGGCACTTGAGAGATTTTTTTCACCCCATGCTAAGCGAAAGAGACAGGTCCGATGAAATGTATTCCTGAATTACTTTTAAGTGTAAAAGGATAAGTGTCCTTCTCAGATTTGATCATTCTCTAATGTCTATAATTAGATTCTTTTTTAACAGAAAGCTCAAGAATTAGCTGCAGTTATAATAGAGATTTCTCTCAAACCAGATCAAAATGTCTTTCCCACAGCTCTGAAATCTGTGTCTCATTTCACTTGTGCATATCCTACTGTAGCTTCTCAGCTTTATGCACTGTTTCTCAGTGCCTGATTTTTCCTGTGCGTTCGATACATTACCTAAACACCTAATTCTGCATGTTATTAAGTGACAACCTCTAAGACTTTTATGAAGTTAATCCGTACCCTGGTAGTGGGGTTCAGATAAATAGGGTGTGGAGAAAAAAACCTCAAAACGTGCGTTCCTTTAAAAACAAGAGTAGTGAGTGAAACTTTATTCAATCTGCATAACACAATGGTCCAGTGTAACTATAGCCAGATATGAATAAAAATGAACTGACAAAGACCCCCCAAAACCCCTGCCAGAAATCTTAAGAAAAGTTATCTCATCTCTTTGGAGCTGTACAATGTAGCAGATAAATTACTGCCTAATCGTTCATTACTGTGTTAACTGTCAGGGTGCTAACTATTGTTCCATATGAAAAATCCATGTTGAGAATCCAGCTCAAAAAAAATCTCTGAGAGTTCTTTAACGAAAAGGAAACATTTGTTAAGCAGAAATGCTTTGTAACTCACATATTACTTGCCAAGAAAAACCCTGCTCAGGTGCAGCTAATTTGTAGTGATGTCAGGCTGGGATTTTCAAAGGTGCCTAAAGAAGTTAAATGACTGGCTCCTATTGACTTTGCAGCTACAATCCTGATCAGACCTTTTATACTGCTTTCACTTTAATGAAGGGAAGAAGTGAAGGAAAGGGTTGGCTAATAGAGGGAGTAGGAGATTTACTTTTCTTGGAGCTCCACACAAAGATTTTGCTCAGTGGATCAGCAAATGTATTATTATTAATAGCAATAATAATGATACCTACTTATTCACTCTATAGGAGTACACTCAAAATATCTCATAGAAAATCACTGTTTTCTTTGTTTTATAGGTGAAAAAATACAATCTGGGTCAACAAAGCTCAGATACTGCTCTACAGTTGCCCCCCTGTGCACATACCAGCAGCACTTAGAATGCAAAATTGCAGCACCAGAACTTAGCTATAGGTAACTTCTTCAGGCACTGATGCCCTTGGTCAAGGTTACTCAAAGATACACGACACATTCATAATGAAATGATGGATTTGACTGGGTCCCAAACCAGAGTCCAACCAGCTTTTTTCTTTGGGGAGCCTGATGATAAAACAAGACCATCCTTGCACTTGGCACCAGGCTACCACATGGCTCATACTCAGTTAAGCATCATATTGATCTATTTTTAACCTCATAAATAAGAGGTGTTAGAATTCACAGTTATTCTTTGAAGGATGATGAATTTATGACAAAACTATATAAAAAGAAAAAATAAAAAATTGAATTTTATATTGTTTCAAATTTTAACTTGAGCCCATTAGAAAATTAAAAAAATATTCTTGTGATCACTTTATGAAAAAAATCCATTTCTGAATGAGTGTGAAATATATATTTTTTTTTTTTTTAGAAAAAAATCAAAGATGCTGTTTCTAAGTTATTCGGCTGAAAATGGGTCCTGTTTTGAAGTCAAAGTTTTGAGACCATGACAAAACCAACACTTGTAAATCTTTTTGAAATAAAAATCCTTTTCTCTGGAGACTTGAAAGAGCACAGATTTACTCTGGAGAATGTTTTTTGGTAACATTATTATTCCTGTATTTCTACTGGTTTTAATGAAGCCACATTCTGTAGGGTTTTGGTTTTTTAATTTTTTTTTATTCGCCTCTCCTTGGCGTTAGATCAGCAACAAGTACAAGTTAAAAGTCTACTTATCCTAGAGAGTAGTTAGTGAAGAAGAACGAGTATATCTGGAGAGGGGTTCAATTTTTATCTGGGGTACTCATGCAGCTTAGAGGGTTAAATTTTTTTTCTTTCTCTTTAGTGGATGTAGGAATTTAACACAATTTAATCATCTCAATAAACAGTAGAATGTTTCTATTTCTTACACAGAAATTATTTATTTATTTATCAATTTGAATAAATTTTTTGCTTAAATAGTGGTTTTTTTGTTGTTCTAAAAAATTGGTATACGTCTCTTAAGAAAGTGTTGATATTCAACTTTTCAAATTTGTTGTTCTTGTACGTACCTAAACATGTTCTCTCTTTTCTGCACTTAACTTTCTTTGTTGTTTTTGAGGATGTAATTATTTTTTGTCTTTAAATGCCTCAATTTTTATAAGCACACATATATAAACACTAAGCTTACTTACACCAAGAGTGATGATTATACACCTATGGAAGCCATTTAAAAAATTAACCTTTTATGTTCTTGATAAGCAGTTTATTTCCCTTGTTTCAGGCTCAAACAGTTTCCATCAAAGTATTTCATCCCCAAATCCTCCTTTCTCAACCACTGCAGACAGAAGCACAGTCCTGCTCATCACTTCTATGTAATCCTACTTTCTGCCATCCCAGAAACATCTGGATGAAGGAACCACAACAGACCATGTCCCAAGGCAGGATCAACAAAACACATATAAAAAACCCATATAGTCCAATAAAGCATGATTAAACTAAATTTCCTACTTGGTATTAGTCTGTTTTCACATGGATTAATTGATGTGTAAGTAAGGATACCTGCTACTATTCTCCTCATAGCCACCAGTAGTGACAGTTTTCTTGACCAGGTTTTTCATGATTTTTTGGGGTTTTTGGGTTGGTTTTATTTGTTTGTTTGGGTTTTTTAAACTTTTTTAAAAATTATTTTTATTTTTACTCATGAGACTTATAAGAAACAGGAATCTATGAGCCGGCTACCTCCCTTTCAGTCTAAATTCAACCTGGTCAATTGGTTCATGTGTTTCTAGGAGAACTAAAGAAGATTTCTGTAAAAAAACAGATTAGCAACAACGAAAATGACAGAAGAGCAACATTAAGAGTTTACAGCAATCGTCAAAATGTTTCTTCAGTGACATGCTACTTTACTTATTTCCTTTTTCTTTTTTTCTTCTTAGTAAATTAATTTCTCCCCAACAAAAATCAGGCAGAGCTGTATCCATTAGAAAACCATATTCATCTCATTGCATTTGGTATAGGAAAATGGTTGAGGGAAGCACAGTCTATGTAATGGGAAATGTTTTACGTGATGCTGTTCAAGGCAAATGAAGTTGTTGCAGAGATGAAGACTGGCAGAAAAAATAAAAATGAAACACATAGTGGTAAATGCTGAAAAAGCTGGAATGCTTTTCATTGCTTACCATTATGGCAGATTACTCTGTATTAATTGGTGGGAAGTGGGGGGAAATCAAGGCATTTCCTCAAAATAGGACATTCTGTAGAAATTATAGGTAAACACAATATGAAATAAGTGTTCATTTTTCTGTCCTGTATTTCATGTACAACTTAGTTAATTGTTTTAATTTGCATGTTTTCATATAGCATCAGTCAAGAAGCACAGGACAAAATATGAAAAACACAAATGAGTATCTGCAATGACTGGCTTGATTTGATTGCTGACTAATTACTGATTAAACTTATATACCATTTTAAATAATATTTACCGCCTCAAACTGAGGGATACTTCTGGTTTTCAACATGTGTGCAGTCACTGGGGAACAAATAATGAATACATACCCACACATGTCAGCTGCCATCTCCTCAGCCAGTCTGAGGTTTGTGGTTTGACATATTGCCCAATAGAACTGTTCTCATAAAATCAATGAAATGAAAACACTTTTAAAATTTTCTTTCCTGGAGAAAGTAAGAGGAGAGGAATTTTTTAGATATTCCATACATATGCAGTATTGCAGACTCAAGGGAAAGACAAAGAAATGATGATGCCATGTAATTATCTTAATACTCTTAGCAGAGCATGGTTTCCTACTCAGCTGATCAGTTATCTTATGCTGCATATATCCAGAGTAAAAAACCAAACCAAATAAGCAACCAATGGAAAACTTTCCTGACCCCAATTCTCTCTAATGATTTTGGGAACTGAATGAAGACAATGAATGTAGAGAAAGCATTATTTTCTCCATTTTATTCGTGAGCATTGGTTAGTAAGCAGCAAGATTGCAGATGCAAGTCCATATTGAACCCACAACCTCTGAATGGCTATAATGTATTGTCTTACCTAGAAGAAAAGACTTCAAAGTTGGAAATTGCCATCAAAAATACCATGGACTTCTAGTGAAAGACCAGAATGTGAGACTTATCCTTGCCCACCAAGTGTTCTAACCACTTAAGCATCCAAATATCAGCTGGTTTCCAGATTCATGCTGATTACAGAGTTTTTGTTCCTTGGCTGGTTAACAAAGGGTGATCTTGCAAATGGTCCCTGGCTGCTGTCCCTGGAAGTTGTGTGCGTGTGTGTTTGTTCTCCGTGTCCTTAGACAGCAACAAAGCAATTCTATTGCAGTGGGAACTAGTTCAGAAGCCATTAAGTATCAATATGAAGATCTACTCAGATGGCTAGATTTGCTATTAACAGCACAACAGAGATTGAAGCAGCCCCAACAGTAATTCTAGATGGCAAGCAGCACCAGAGGTAGCATAACTACCACAGTTGTAAAAATGATGAGCAAGGGATGGGAGTGACAGTAGGGGATATCATTACAGTGGCTTGATCAGATGTGACTGAAGATGTAGTGGTATGATCTCTTTGTTACCACGGATGGTACAAAGACACCTCGAGACAGGTGTCTTTTCGCTCCATTTTTGCCTTTCCTTTTCTATTCTACAATGTTAAAGGAAGCAGCTGGTAGCCCAGCACTGGAAGCAGTTTAGATTCTGCTGGGACAACCTCTTGATTTGATGTTTTTGTTAATTATCAAAGAGCTAGGAGCCCTTACTACATCCTTCCTCTCCAGGGAATACTGCAACTCACTTATGAAGCTCACATGAAAGGTAAATTCTTCCAGTGAAGACACCTTGGTTTGTAACTGTTAATACAAAATCATCTGAACAATTATCATTTCAAAGTGTATAACAATGTGTCATTCAAAATAGCAAGTATTGCATGTGACAACAGGATGTGACTGAGATGGGAGTTTATGGAAGCCCTAGAAATGATCAGTGAGGGTTTCTGACCAGTGTTTGTTTGTCACATCATGATGAAATATTTCCCATTCAAGTTCTATTGTGATCACATAAAAATCCCCTTTTAAATCATTAGGACTCAGAAATTTTGTATTTAAGAATTTCAAAGAGCTGTCTCAGGTGCTACCCAAACCATTAAAGTAGATTTAATCCAGTGTTTAAAACTTCAGGACATGCCTGAAGTGTAACGGGAAAAATGCACAGCAACAAATTTTTAAAGGAAGAATAAATAGGATAATCCAAGCAATTATGAGTTTCATTTATATCTGAAGCAAAATGATGGACCATTTGAGACAAGCCTGAATTAACAATGAATTAAAGGAAAGTAATGTATTAATGGCAGTGAATTTGCACAGGTTGGAAATAAATCTTTTCAAACCAGCTCATGCCAATGCTTTGATGAGAGGACTGATTCAATTCGATAAAGTAATAATGTAGAATAATAATGTAACTCATTTAAAGAAGTTGACTTGTGTACAAGAAACTAAAAAAAGGAAAAAAAAAAAGCCCCAGTGTTTTGCCAATCACATTGAATTATTAAAGAAATGGTTGATGGCTATGCTCCACAACATAACAACAAATTGGGAATTAATACTAATAAGGTGTTTTTTGACTGGGGTCTCCCTGGGATTGATTTTTGACTCTATGCTAGTAAACATTTTATCAACAAGGTGGAAGAAAACATAAAATCATTACCAGTAAAGCTTGGAGTTGATACAAAAGCTAAAGGAATGATAAATAATGAAGAATACAAGCCAGTGGTACACAGTGCTCTCTGCCTCCAATAAACTAGGGACAAGGATACTATTAGACTCAGATATATGAACAAGTTATTCTGGCATCACACATAACAAGTCAGCTGATTCATGACAACTATCCATGGGAGTAGTCTACCCTGCAGAAAATCAAGGCTGTTCAAATTAGTTTAGCTCAGTGAAAAGCGGGCTAAGCAAACTCAGCTTATCTTACGTTTAACCCAGATTTATTGTACACAATGGAACAGACAGTAGAGATCAGCTGACATGCAATAATAGTTTTTTTTGTCTAACCCTTGTGTGTACTTTCAGTGTGGTTAATAACAAGTAATACATTTAGGAGCAAAGCGTGTTTGTCACATTTACAAAGTGGGGAAATACTACAGCAAAAATATAAAAATAAAGATAGTATTTCAGAGCTAATCTAGTGGACAAGAAAAAAAAAAAAGAGTGTAAATTTAGAGTAGGCACATTATATTTTTATGGTGAGAGTAATTAACTGCTAGAATGACAAGATTGATATCGGATTCTCCACTACTGGAATTTTTTTAACCAGATTGGATTTTCTTTTCTGCAAAACATTATTCTCTCCAAAGCACTAGTATTGACTTGAAAGAGGATATAAAAATCCTGGGTTCTGTTTTACGAAGAAGGCTAAACTGAGCAAACCCGGTGATATCTTCTCACTTCAAAATCTGAGTCCTGTAAGGGTTTACCAGTGATTTTTCTGACATGAAGTAGTTGATGAAAATAGGTAGATAATGAGAAAAGACAGCATCTGCATCCTGTAAGAAGTCACAAGCGTTGTAAGGGTAACATGGAGAAATGTAAAGCTTTATTTGCCATTGCAATTAACTGAAGTGAAAGTAAATGACAGAGAGGACTGCTTTCAAATAACTTGAGATTTGGTGTCTTGAAAAATGCAGGCTTTATTCTAGGATAATTAATTTCATATGTGACTCCATGAAAGATAAAAATTCTTCCTTTGTAGAAATTTATTGATAAAAAAGATATAAATCATAATCCCATCTGAGAAAAAAAAAAACTTGTGGTCTTGCCATGGTATTAAAGTCCAGTTTTATAGATATATATATTAAAAAAAAAGGAAAAAAAGGTGTATCAATATCATGGTGTAATTATTATTGTTATTGCTGCAGGTATTGATTTTATGTTACACCAGCTGAAACATTTTGCTTAGACAAAACAGAAGAATTAATCATGTTTCTTTTTAGACTTCAAAGTGAAGAAACCTCTGAAAACTCAGTTTGAACAGCAGCTCTGAAGTCGTACTGATTTACAGATTGCTTAAGTGGTGAATTGTTTTCAGTTTGTGTTTCTATCAAATTAGGAAGTGCTTGTAGAAAAAGAGATCCATTCCACCTCAGTGTTACTATTGAATTGTGATGTTTCTTGTCAGTCTCATTCGCTTCCTCTGTAACTGATAGAGAAGCAAGGACATTTCTTGTGCCTGACTTGTAACCATCAGGTGAGGTGGATCAGCCTTTAAATAAAGTTAGCTTTGTTTTCTGAAGAGGAAGTTTATAAGATTAACTAGGAAGATGCTTAGTTTTGCTGTCTTGAAAAAAAACCAACAACAACAAAACCACAAAAACCCACTAACCAAACCAAAACCAAAACCAAAACCACTTAAAAACACTTATCTTTCTTCTGACAGATTGTAATTATTGTCTCTTTAAGAGTTGAGCCCATGAGAAGTTTGGAAGTCGTTGATGCCTTCAGGTCAATGATAGCTGTCTAAGCCAGCATCCCTTGCGCAATTACATCCAAGGGTCTTTGTTAAAGCAGCGGCTACATAAAAAATTGCATAGATTTTGTATATGAAAGACAGATGGTGACATGAAAATAGTTTTGCAGATGGACAGATATATGATCAGTTGGCACTTAGTACAGATTGAAGCAAACCAGCAGAAAAAAAAAAAATTGAAGGGGTCTCAGAATTTCATGTCAATTTCTGTAAGTTTATTTTTCTGGTAGAGTTCAGTTGTGTTCCCTGCATTCCATGGAAACATATTTTTTATTGTAGTACGTATATTTTCTAATACCTGTTTTAAGAAGAGCATTTTTGTGTTTATATAAAGTATATTTGCACCTAATTTATTTTTTTAAAAATAAATAACCCTCACACTTCTAAATGTTGACAACTATTTAAAATGGTTCTTATCGCTTAAATGACTTAAATTATTTTCCTTTTTTTTTTTGAAACAAAAATAAAATAAAATATTTCTTCGCCAGCACTAACAAAATGCCCGACAGGTCTGTGACAGGATGTCACAAATCAACTTCCACAGCTAGGAATGGACTTATGAACCTATTAAACTCACCGTCTTTGGCTTTGAAGCAACAGTCATCATCATTAATTGTTATTATTGCACTCCTTGACATTTTCAAGGAAAAAAAAAGGCACAAAGGATTTCATGAGAGCCATAACTGGTCACCTTAAGACAGAAGGGCTGCTTTCACTTTATTAATTAAAATGCTTCTAAAAAAACAGTGAAATGCAAGACCTGAAAGCAAATCAGATGCCCGCTTTTCATTTCCTTATAAATCATCCTGGGGTCTCTCTTGCAAAAATTCAAACATCTCTGAAGCATTTATTATCTTTTTTCTTTTGTTTTTCTATATGTACAGATAGAGGAAGGAATTTATCCTTTACTGGGACTCCTAGACTGAAACACGTAAGAAGAGTACATTACACAGAAGATTTAAAACAAAGTTTTTCCACAGTATCAAAATCTTGTTTTGACTTTGAAATGCTGTGCTCTTCAAGAGTTTTGGCATTTCCAAGACATTTTCCCTAGAAAACTCCAAATTTCTTACATATTATGCTGGACAGAACCACAAAAGCCATTTGTGTACTTCAGCTGGTGCAATGATAATATTCAGAGATTGAATTTCCTTTTACTATTTACCTTCAGGTAATTCGTTCCTGGCTAATGTTTTCTGAAAACTGTAATGTTGTTCAATGAAACTAGAAAATATTAATAAGTTTTTGATGCAAATTGTTTAATGCAGGTGTGTTGATCAAATCATCTTTTTAAATGCCCAAGTTAGTGCACAGCTAGATAAATTTTCATGGTTGTGTCCACACATCAGGGAGCAGCCACAACCCAGACTCAACCCTCTTTGGGTTTTCAAATGGGTATATATGAAAATTTATCATCTTCAGTTTATTATATTGTCAATGGAGAGAGGAAAAGGCAGCAGAGAAGGAAAGAGACACTTCAGAGAGTGAATCTTATCTGTAATGTTTTATTAAATATATTTCATAAGAATTTGTATTAAATATCCAGTTAATCGTACTTTTAAGATTGAAAGTTTTTATTGTAGTTTTTTACACATTTCAGAAACTTATGTAGAGTTTCTCACAATGAGGAAGTCTTGTTTGCTGACTTACTACTTGTTTTGCTAAAAAAAATGAAATTAGGGAGTAACAAGTTTATTCTTTGTTCGTATTGTTCTAATAACTCACAGACTTTTCAAAGTTTAAAACTGCTGGGTATAAACACTGGGGAAAAAAAAAAAATTAAAATCACTGATCTGATTTTGTTCATTGATTGATCTCCTCTTACCATAAGAGACAGAAAAGACTCATTAAACCATACAGTTTGTCTCAATACCAAGCCAAGATTGATTGATCCCGACATTGCATCGCTCAGGCATTTTCGTGATGAAGCACACCCAGTTGTGAAACTTGCCATGGCCAGCATATCACAATCATTATGATACATTGCATATGCTCCTGCAATTGTTTATAACACTACATTTTCACACAGTAAAAGCAAAGCAATCCCAGAGTGCTTCTCACCTACCTGAACCCAGCTAGAAATGCCATAGCTTGTTCTCTTCTTTTTTGGAAACCGAAGCACAGGGAGAGCAGGAACAAGGTGAAATGTTACGTGCTGATGTTGTCTTTCTCTGGATAAGAAAGATGTTGTCCTGACATGCTCTTGCCTCTTCCACCCTAGCTAGAGTTGCAATTACCTGGAATGTGCTGGAACAATGTGGTCGCAACCTCGGAATATACCAGACAGAGCTTAAAATATTCAAATTAAAAATTTTGAATTCCAATAATTGGCAGCAGTCAGTACTACTTTAGCAATCATTACTTTATACTTCATGGAGATGAGAAAAGCCAGTCATGTATAATTTTGTGTAAAACAGCTTATGAAAGCAAATATTATCATTCCTATTTCTATTATGTCTGTGTTTGTGTTGTTTTCTATGAACCAGTAGAAGCATAATGTTATTGCATGTTTCTTTCTCTAAAGAAAGGAAAATATAACATTTCCCAGTATGGGTATGTCTAAAGATTTCCCCCTCCCTAATCCTGAGGAGTCAAAAGCCTTTGAAAAACTAAATGTGAATCTCTACTTCCTCTGTGTTTCCTCTATGTATATTCACATTGTAGTAAAATCAGAAGTCTACTCCTTGCCAGACCATTTCAGATCACAAAGCAGAAACTTCCTTCTGCACTTCCCAGTCTGAATATGCTTTGCTTCCTTCCCGTGTTTGTACATGTGAATACAAAAGTGGTGAGGCACTAAGCAGAATATCATGTATCTAGGATGACCTGAATTCTGTACTGGAGTGAAACATGAATTCTTCTCATTGAACACGCTGACCTCAGTGGGATGTATTTTGTAAGATTTTTTTTTTCTTTCACAGGAAGGTTACATGACAATCATACCCTAATAAAACCATTTTATTGAGGGGAAAGCAATCAAGCAATCAAGCAACAAGATTCAGACTCACATGCAACCTTGAGCCCACGGTCAAATCTGCATATATATGTTTAAGTGTCCATTTGTGTGTGTGTTTGTGTCTGTAGGAAGTAGAGATTCAGTCTTGCACCATTCCAGTCAAAGTTTCAGTCCCAGCAAGTGCAGAGGAAGTTGTGGAAATACTTGCATCCTCTTCCCTTCACCTGCCAGATCTAAATTCTGCAACCAGGACGTTAAATTTTGATGTCAGTAATGGAGAGCCCTATTTCCAAAGATTTCTGATGGTGCAGAACTCCTCTTTGTTTGGGGTGACAGTTTCTTAGCAACAGCTATTAGTGAGCAGCTGCAGACCCAATCAAATGGCGAACTTGGACAATCTCTTTTGTACACGTCTTGAAGAAAAATCCCTTGCTCAAGAATATAAAACATATTGACAATTATACACTAGCCCCGAATATAACTTTTCCCTGCGGTCCTACAGGCAGGTTAGCTGCACTGAGCAGTCAGCCTGCACACATGGAAAAATCAATTTCATAAGAGATATATCTTTATGTGTCATGATCCAGTGTATGATAGTGGCCTTTTATGTCTATTTAGCTTACAGCAAATTTAAAGCTATCACCTATCCTGGTGATATTAGCAGTCCAATAACTCAACAATTAAACAAATTTCTCTTTCTCTCTCTCTCTCTCTTTTTTTCTTCTTTGACTGACTATAATAATCTTCCTGGAATGACCTTGAGAGATTGGATATTCCTCTTGGTTTAAGTGCCATTAGCAATATTTTTTTCAGAAAGCGAGCTACTTAGGTAGTTGGCAAAAAAAGTGCCGATAAGAATCTACTCTTGGCTACTCAGTAAATTGCATTGCACTATCTGCTTGCCAGCTGAGGGTGAAGAACATTGTATATTAAAAGATTTTCATTGTGTAATAATGTGAACACCAGCAGCAGTAATTATAAAATCAATAATTCGTAATAAATATGTCCTCCTTATATAATTACTAAATGATTGCAAAACCAATATTATGCACTAGTTGGAATGGAAAAGGTTGCTGCTAAAGACTTTCTATATTACACATTATTGTTCAACTCTTAAACACCCTTGGTCAAATGAAGCATAACTTCAGCCTCATCAGAATTAAGCTAAATGCTATTTCAGTTTGATCTCCTTAAAAAGTATTTGATTCATGGAAAAACTAATTACCAGATTAAAGTGCAACAAAAAGTGACTTAAATGTAAAGTGTTAAACACCATTTATTGTGAGCTGGGAAACAAAAGGAAGATAGTTTCTGTCCTATAAGATGGTAAGTGTTTAGGTATTTTTTATTATTATTTCTTTTCTTTCTTTACCTTCTAGATGAGTGTTTTGATTCCCTAGGAACACAAATAAACCTCAAGATATCATTTGTACCTGTCTTCACATTTTTCACAAGCTTTTCTTTTTACTTCAAGTGATAATTTTTGCAGCTGTGATAAGATGGAAGCTGGGCCTTTTGTGGGTTTCCCATCTTTCAGAGTACTTAAATTCAGAAAAGGGGTCAAATGTTTTATTGTTTTAGTTGTATAAATTGCTTCTAGGGATATTAGGAGAGCCTAAAAGCAACAGAAGCACAAATGCAAAGGAAGCAAGCTCAAATGTCAATTCTAAAGCACTTTTGTATGATATAGATACTCATCACAATTCCACCCTAAAGAAATATCTTCTATGTACATAAAGGCATGAATTTGAAAGAAAAATACCTGTTATGAGAAAAAAATATAAAGGTACAAATGCGTAAACAGAATCTCAGAGGATATAGGCAGATCACTGAACTCCAAAAACTGCCTTGCTTCCACTTTCTAAAAAACCCACACCTATTATTCTCCTCTTATTTCTACATTTTTGTGTTTCTACTTTTCTGACTCCTCAAGAAAGTTTCATCTCACTATCTACAGGCCTCTACAGTGTAACGGTCTGTGTCTGAGCTAATCATCCTAATTCCCATATTGTAACAGGAATTCAGGAGATGTAGTAAGTGATAAAAATAGGTCCTTTTAGTGTGAAGTCTTATCCCAGATATAATATCCAGAAGAGATCCGATTAATTGAATTCTAAAATTGTTTATTTCTCTTCATAAAGGAGTTTAGTGTGACAAATTCAGATGTAGATGTGTGCATTCTAAGCGACTCCCATGACTTGCATCTATTTGAAGTGTCTTCCACAACACAATCATAACTATTTGCGTAAGAAAATCTATTTTCTTTGTCCACCGTGTCCCAATATGGGTGACAGTTGAATTTCCTGGTGCCTTTGTCATGAGCTGTTCCTTTCCAACTCGTCCAAATGGTATCCACCTATCCTCTGCAAAGACCTTTGGTTGCCTTTATGTGGAAACTCATGATAAAAATACCCCTTGGCAAGCAAGCTTCATCTGCAAGTATAAAAAGCTCACATAGCTTCTGAACCTAGAATAGACAAATACATACAATGGAGGGTATTAAAAGTGAGTAAAAACAGAACAGCATGCAATGATAAAAAAAATATTCCTATTTGAAAGCAAGCCACTAAAATTGAGGAAGAAGTCTTGCCGCCAGACTCCCTCTCCTCTCCTCTCCTCTCCTCTCCTCTCCTCTCCTCTCCTCTCCTCTCCTCTCCTCTCCTCTCCTCTCCTCTCCTCTCCCCCCCTTTTTTCCCTTTTTTCTTCTCTTTTTATTTTTCTTTTTTCTCCCTTTTTCCTTTTTTCTTCCTTTTCTTCCCTTTTTTCCTTCTTCTTCCCTTTTTTCCTTATTCTTCCTTTTTTTTCTTTTCCCCCTTTTTCTTCTGTTTTCCCCCTTCTTCCCTCCTCTCTGTCTCACCTCACCTCATCTCACATCTAGCTAGGCTGGGAATGTTTCAATGCACAAAAATACTAGGAATGTAATGCAAGTACCTGTGTTAGTCAAACAATAAACTGTTTTGATGAGACTGATTTTGGCATGGGATTCTGGTTAGCTATTTTAGAAGTTTAGAAAGTCCTAATGATTATTGTAGTTGTCAACCACTCAGCAGGTTTAGTATATTTATTTGGGGTTGTGCTAAGCCTGCCAGTTAGAGAAGATGTTATCATTCCACTTTGCATTTGGGACATGGAGATTTTAAAAGATTAGGAAACGTATTCAGACTGGCTGAGTACAGATGCTTAAGTTAGGCACTGTGGCTCCTCTGAAGTCCAAGTTCAAGCCACCTCTGTGGCTCAAAATGTGTGTTATCTGTGTATGGCAGACCCTGGCTTCCTGCATTATCAATCAAGTCAGGTGGTCAGGATCAAGTTAACCATCTGAACTGTGCCCAGTGTACTTACATGAGGACAGCAAGGCATCTGTGGCAAATGCAGCATTAAATCCAGCTCTTTGGTCCTGCCAGCTTCCATTCTCCAAGGGAATCCAGGTGAAATAAGGGTTAGGATCTCTGCTGTGGTTAATTCATGCCTTGTGGTTTCAGGTGTTAACTGATCACTTATTTCTCTCACGGATTCTTGAAACATTAAATAATATAGAAAGCAATGCTTCTTTTAAGAATTGATCTGACATGAATCCAGCATTCCAGGGAGAAAGTGGGTGCAAGGGATTTAAAACTGAACTTCCTTGGAATCCACAGAAATTATTAATGCCTAAGTCTCAAGGCCATCTATAACATCAATATAAAGATAGGTCTGTTAAAATTGTTACCTTGCTTCTCTCTCTGGTGTAGTTAGATGATTTCCACACTAAAGTAACCTGTGATGACTTCTCATCAATAAAATTCAGCATTCAGATATAATAACACTTTTTCTAAGTACTTCACAATAGGAACACCTTGATGCAGTGGGCCAGAGATGTAATTTTCTGTAGTCAGAATGGAAAATATATATGGGCATGCATAGGTGTCTAGGTGAAGAAAAAACACAGTGGTAAGAAGACAGTTTTTACTGAGACAACACAATGATGTTCCTTGTCCTGAATCACGTGTTCTCATGGCCAGTGGTAAATTTTTTGGTAGGATTCAATATTGGAATTATGGTTCCTAAACTGTGAAGTTACATCTGGAGTCATAACTTCTGTAGATCTTTCGTCAGTTAAGGAGAGTTCAGCAGAATATTCAAGACTTGGGTGGAAGATTTTTTCAGTCGCCTTTCTGCATCCAGTGATTTGCACCAAATCTTGTGGAGAGAACATTCAGTGGAATTTGTCAAGAAAAGCCATCTTGGATCCCTTGGCCAGTGATGACAGGGGATAAAGGCCTCTACAGCACTTCTGTCACAGGTTACATTGTAAAACCACAATATGAAGGTGGAAGAGTTATATCTGAGCGAGAGCACAGATTGCCTAGGCTGGCTTAAGGGAATTTACCTCCCTACTCCATTAGCTCCACTCACTGCAGTGTAGTTTGTCAAGGATTTATGAACATACAGAAGCCTCATCAGAAAAGACTTATGATCCCTGTGCCACATCCATGCGCCACTGAGCCAACGTGTGCATGTGCGGTGTGCTTGATGTATTCAGAATGTGCCTGATTTATTGTGTGTTCTTTCATATTTTTCTCTAGGATTTCTTCATCATTCAGATCAAGTCTCTGTTTGCCCTTACTGATATGCACTTGTGTGTTTTGGAACAAGTAGAACACTGACACCTTGAACAGAAAAGGCTGGTTGAAATTCTGTTCCTTATGTCACCCAGAAATTAAGATAACATGATCAAAGTTGTTCTTCTGGAGAAAAATGATAATATTCTATGTGGAGAAAACCATAATTTCTTCCTTTCTTTCTTTTTTCTTTGTATTGATTATGTTTAAAAAGGAAAGAAATGGCATTTTAACAGCAACTGCATATTGATATTTGTATCAAAGAGAGTAGACACAAAGAAACCAGGAAGTTCAGACTGTAGGGTTATAAAATGTGAGGCCATATAACACAATGGAAAAATATACAGAAAATTGCATTTTATAAGCAATATCTATAGAAATATGAACACATAAAACCACATACTTTAGTAATATCAATGCTAGAAAGGAAAGATGTATTAAATTTAAAATATTTCCACTCATCTTCAGTTCCCTTTCTAAGGCTAGAAAAGCACTTCTGTGGTCTCTTCATGAAGAAGAGCAGAGCGTTGTAACCTGTGCGTATCACCAGGTCTTGTGCAGTGGTATCTGTCAGTCATCACTTCAGTTGAGGCGGGTTGTGCACCAAGTTTTCCAGCAGAGTTGGGTCGCTGTTGCCAGCTAGACCACAATAACCTGCAGCTGGATCTGGATGCCAGTGCTTTACAAACCTGGGCAAAGTGGAAAAAGCGTAACATCTGAGAAAAAGGAATATAGGGTCATAGAATAACGGAGCCACGGACTAGCTTGAACTGGAGAGACATTTAAATACCATCCAATCCAAATCCCCTTGCAATGAGCAGGAACACCTTCGACTAGACCAGGTTGGCCAGAGCCCAGTCCAAGTTTTCCATGAAAGTTTGCAGGCATGGGGCAATCTCAGCCCTCTATTGGGCAACAGTTGTGGACAGTGGGAGTAGTCAGTAAAGGCCTTTGCAAAACTCTGACAAATCAATTGAGTTGCCACTGCGTGTAGGAGACAGTTACTAACCTTCCATCGGCTTTTAGCAAGAGAAAAGCATGTATGTTTCATTTGAGTCTTTATAAATCACTTAATGGGCCTTTTTAAAAAGTATGGTTAAAATTTAGGTGCTGGGATATATCGGGTTCTTGCTTCACCAGAGACGCCTTTCTGTAGATATTCTGAAAATACTCCTCCATACAACTTCAGTCTCAGTTTAGTAGGGGCTGCCACTGATAAGGATGATGATAGTTAATGATGATGATGACGATGATGATGACGATGAATTTAGAAGATCTGTGGCCTTCTCTAGAGGCTAATCTAGAACATACCTGCACACAGTATCTAGTAAAAAGACAAAACAATAAGAGTGTAATAGGGGAGCAAGGACATGTTTTGATAAGGAGGTTAAGTGCTGCATTAACTGATCATCTGTGTTTGTGTAATTGCTATTAATGCTGTTATTTGTGTGGTTTAACTGTGAAAGACATACAAGGCAGAAACACAAGAGACCTCTATCAGTTTTGTCATCACTTAAAAGCCAGCACAACTTAGCAAATGTGAAGCTCAGGCTCTGTCTGTGTGAGGTGAACGTGGTTTCTTCTCAGGAGGAATGGGTAGACAGGTCAGGAGTCAAATGGTGCACGACCCTTGATTCCACTTGACATAAAAGAGGAGAGCTGAACTCCCCTGAAGCTCCCTGTACCCTGTACTATATCTGTTCCTTTTTTTGAATAGCAGTCCTGGAGGGATTCTAGCAGAGATGGAGAAAATTTGAATTTTGTCTGATCTTCCCAGTACACCTAGTAGTTTAAAATCTAATTATGAATTAGACTGACCCAGAGCAATGTTTTCAGAAGCATCTAGTCAGCTTATGAAAAAAAAAATCTCAAATTGAAATGCAACATAAGTATCTGAGAGCTTAAGTCCCTTAGGATTTCACTTTAAAGAAATCAGGCTTATTTTAACTTTCTCTAACTCAGTGTATCTATTTTCACCTTGAAGTTATCTCAGTCCCACTACTTGTGCTTACCATAAAAAAAGCATATTTTGAAGAGGACCAAAAGACTACTTTTTTCTGCTTCTTTTTCTCTGGTCCTTCTTCAATATTTTATATGTTTTAAACATTATTCTTAAAAAGAAGAAGGAAAAAAAAAAAAAAAATAGCTGCATGCAATTCTTGTCCAGTACATCAATGATGTTTTTTAGCTCTTCACCTATAATTCAATTTAGGCTTAAGCTCTTTTTTTTTTTTTTTTCTTTCAGTTAATGCTCATCTTGATAAACTCTGAAGGGCCAACTCCTCAGAGAGCTTTGTTAAATCTAATTTTATTAAAATTTAGGATATGAAAATCTTGTTTGCATAATAATCTATATTAAATATTTCTACTTTTTTCTTTCGAGACCTCATTTATAATCACTGTGTTTTTTTCCCACGTTTACTTTTCAAACTGTAACATGAAACAAATTCTGCAGGGCAACAAAGTCTGGCTATGTTGCAGAACTAGACTTCACTTATTATGGATTTTGCTGCAACTTAGTAGGAATTATGATGGATATTTTATCATTTCATTGTGTGGTACTGTGAAATGCAGTAAGTTAAGTGATGACAGTAACAAAAATAAATATGTCAGAAGAGGGCATCTTCATTCATACAGAAAAAAAACCTGAATGTTGATCCAAAAGGTAGATTTTTCTTTTGAACCAAGACTGAATTATCGTTAGAACAATCATGACGGAGAGAAGATGCATCAGAGATAAACCTGGGTTTTTTTAACTTTTAAGTAATCTTCTAGTGTCTGTTTTACTCTTGTCAGGAGAATTCATATACTTGAAATCTAGGGCTCATTGGATTCCTGAAGACAAGACAATAATATGTAATAACAATTCTTGTTCTCCGGAGTTGGAAAAGAGATAAAGGATGCTGTAGAAGTAATTAAACACAACACACTCATAATCCAGAATCAATAACATGTGATTTATTTTCCTATCATACATCATAAATTAGTAATAGGTAACACAATTGTCTGGATCAATCTACCCTCGTTTTAATTTCCTAAAACTTTGGTATCTAATCAAAAACAGTTCTCAAGTCTCCCCCATTAGGTACTAAAAGAAAACTCAGCTCCAAATAAGGCACCTGTTTTTGCACTTATTTTAGCTTTGAACCTGGTTTGAAACATGTTTTTAACACCTTTGAGCAGGGTGTAGACCAAGTGATCTCCAGAGGCCTCATCCAGCCTCAGCTAGTCTGTGATTCTTGGCAATCGAAGCCTGATGCTAAACACAAAACACCTGGAGAACTTTTGAATTTTGGTACTTGTCTGAGCTGTGTCCCTAAGTTTCTGCTAGTCTCTTACAGTCTGGCTAACACAATTAATGGAAACTGGAGAGGCACTCACGTGCCTACAGGTACATTTCAGATTGGAGGTGACTTGTGCCAGACTTCCGTGGAAGTTCTTGCAGTTATCTGTTCAAATCCAGGTGACTATACTTCTAAGCTAGATTCCACAATTAATTTTTTAGAGGGGATTTTGGTTTCCATTTTGCCTCATGGTAAGTACCCAAACCAGAAAGTCATCAGAATGAAATGGAAACCTTTAAAAAGCTCTCATTTTGTCCTCAAAATTCAAGAGAAGGAAATTTTGGCTTCTTCATTTTAAGAACTCATCAGACTCATTAATCTTGAGTTTACTTTTTTTTGTTTGTTTTTGATCTTTAAGGAACAATCGTCATTGTCATATATATTATATTCTATTTATACTCTTTTAATGCAAGTGAAAAACAGTGACTTAAAAGTTCTGAATACAAGAGTTTAAGTTGAGTGATCAAGGAAAATCAGAGATGACCAAACTAATTTCTCTTCCCAGCATTTCCATGAGATGCAGAAAAAAATTGTTTGTTAGGGAAATATTAACCTTGTCACTCTGGCTATTCAAAGGTAGGTGAAAATGTAACACTCCAAGTTGCCATTCACTCCAAGTATATTCCTCTGACAAGTTTCCTTTCTATTAAATTAATTTTCTTTGGCCGCTGAGATTAGGAATATGATTCCCTAGAGTAGTGGTTAGAACTCTTACCTGAGTAAGGTCAGTTTTTCAACATTTCTTCATAGGTGTTTAATGTATTTTATCCAATTACTGTTTAATTTAAAGTCAATGGGATTTAGTGTTGTAAGTGATTTCATTACTAGAGAAACTGTCCTTATGAGAAAAGTCCTTTCTCATTTACTTAAAACTAATAGCACTAGTAATCAAGTGCTAAATTTAGCACTTAAGTGTTAAATCAAGCCCCAGAAAAGAAAGAAAGAAAAGGTTTGTGCCATGATTTTAGTAACTGTCACTTTGGTTATTAAAAGGTGTGATGCTGCTTTAATGTTAAAAGGTGTAAAATAGGTTTAGGCTTCAGCAAGTGCAGTGAGGACATGTTCGGTATGAAACACATACCAGTAAAATCCAGTTCAAATGTTTATATGGGACCTTACTCTCTCCCTAATAACAAAAATTATTTCTGTCTGAAATTACAATGCAAAAAAAAAAAAAAAATTAACATTATTAAAAATTGTTACAGTAGCTTTACAAACATGAATTGCATTATTTTCTTGTTATGCACACTTTGAATTTTACACACAAAAAGGGAAATGGTAAGCAGGAACATTTTTTTATGTATGAAGCCTTAAATTGGCTGATAAACTTCCTTTGTTTGCTTCAGCATATTTTTATATCTTACTGTTAACTATATGTAACAAACACCCAATATTTGTGTTTCTGCTGAATAACCTTGGAGATTTTTCATAAGTAAGCAGTCATAAGATATGCATGCAGCCACCGCTTTTAGTTCTCTCATTCTCCTGTGATTTTAAGTTGAGTGTATGTGTGTGAGAGAGTGGCATCTTATATTGACTGAGACAAGCATAACAACCTCCAGTGGCTCAGCTGCCATCACAGTAATTCTACATCTTGTCCAATTTGTGAAGAAATGTAACTCTGTGCTTTTGAAGTTTTGATATAATGGAAACAGAATGGAAGGACCATCTGAAAGATCTGGTTAAGGTAATACAGTGGGGCATACACTGCAATATAAAGGTTTGCTGCTATCCATCCTTCCCATTGCTTGAGGGAATTCGTGGCAAATTCAGGGAAGATAATGTGATGGTTGGTGTGATGCAGAGTAATGGTGCAGATCTGAGATAATGATCAGAAAGGTGGGGATCTTGTCTATGGATCACAGTGCTCCTGCAAGTTTTCTCCTTTAGCTGACTTTAGATCTTTGCAAACTTTACAGTGCTTCTTTAAAATACAAACATACATGCATGAATGTCTTCTGAGAGGTTCTGCTCCCTCTAAGTGTGATGTTTTTACAGAACAAAATAAACAAGCACAATTTCATAGCCAAAAATCTAATGTGTACTAGTGTTAATCTGAGAAGAATCAAATTACTCCCCAGCAAAGCACCTCACCTCACTTTTTCTAAACTGCCATGCCTCACACATGGAAAAATCCATGAGTCCAATTGTTCTCTGCCTTTTATGGTTTGCAATTTATCTCTTCTCAGGAAGTCACTTGTCTAATGCATCATTTTCATGTATATGAAATGTGCTTATTTTACTCAAATATTGCTATATGGACAGTGTGAAATGTGTCTTTCATTAAAAATTTGGAAAAATTATACACATACAGAACTATCAAAATAAACTGAGTAAGACTGATCGATAAACTAATGAGAGAAATCTTGAACAATCATATCTAGTTTTCAGGGATTTCTATTCTTATGGCTTATATATATGAAGATGTTCACTAGACATGCTACCTCACAAGCTCTTACTGAATTTATCCTTTTCTGTGAGGCATAAGACAACTACTAGTATCTCAAGGAATTAATGTAGATTATAATTGGGTTTTACCACTGAACATTTAAGTGTACAGTTATCAACAGCTTTCCTCACTGTTTGTGCTCTGATTTACTGACTGTCCTTAGTGGTGTGATATTTAGATCTGTTCTTTTACTGGCACCAAAAAAGCAGTGCAAGAGGCAGATTAACAGAGTTTTAACTTTGTAGGCATGTGTATGTGTGTCTTTACACACACAAGCACTAAACCTTAACGTGCGTATCTGTGGTTTTACTGAATGCCCACGCCAATATTGGGTTCATGTCAACACCAATAGGATCTTTCTGCACATCTCAGCAATGTTCCTTTTACTCCTAAGAGTAATACAGGAAGACTATTTATTTAATCATGGAAATAACTAATCAGCTTATACTCATTCTCTCTTCAGCCGACACTGCCATACACCCAGTAGTAAGTAGACCCAGACAATTGATTCACTCAGGTTAAAAAATGGAGCTTTCTTTTAAACACCTGGAGTTATCTGGCAGACACAAAGACTGGTAAAGTCAGGAAAATATCTCTGAAGATTTAGATGTCTTTAACGGTTATAAATGTGATCATGAAGTGTGGCTAAATCTAGGTCTCTCTCTTTTAGGGTTTCTAATACTTATTTGTTGGTATCTAAATGAAGTGTATATTTTCAAACAACTTTTCTTCTCAACTGGATATGAAAATGACATTTCATTACAGCTGGAGATTCAGAGTTTGGACATAGTGCCGACTTATCAAGGGATGCAAAACTGTTTTAAGCCATCTTATGTATCAAATAAAAAGCCTATTTGTGTAGTTATATTATGAACAGAACACACAGCATTTAGACACTTCTCTTATTGGGTCCAGGATTAAATTCTGGGATCATTTGGATGACAGCATGCAAAAAAGGATGCAGGATAAGATAGAATGCGGACAAAGAGCATATATGTTAATTTACAGACACTGTTGGAATATACACTGGGCCTTCACAGGATGTGAAAGGTGGTTTATCTCTGTCTCCACCGAGTAACTCATCATGCTTCAGTGTTCTTTTTGTCTCTTTGCTCTATAATTCTATCCTCTATGTAGTTCATACTCCACCACCAAAATTCAGATTATTAAATAATATAGCAGATTGAAAATCATTATTCTCTACCTTTTGCCTCCAGCTGGGATGGCATACATAATGTTGTTTGGCACATGCTTGATAGATAAATATTTGAGCCCCGTTGCAGTGTGGAACATATCTTCTATGTCTTTGCAAAGTACTCAAACTACTAAGATGTTAATTTAAAGAAAAGATGACAACTATTAATCTGCTTGAAAAGAGAGGTGGAAACCACTGCAGCGCATAGATATCCCTATTACTATAAATGCTTATTAGGCCTTTTTAAGATTGTCTTCTAGAGTTAGATCCCCCAGGAGACCTGAGCAGAAGAAAGCCTAGTTGCTGCATTGTAATCAATATTAGGTGTGAGTTAGGCTGCTCATCCCTGCCAAACCTTAATACAGTTATAGGTACCTGGGGAACTTTAAACTAAAGAAGTCAGGTGGCAAAGGATTTTAAGCTCCTCGGACATTAGGGGTCAGCTAAGGATGACAGTTTAAGTGCTTACTGTACATTTTGTGTAAGTCCTAGATTAGATACTCAAGTCCCTATATCCCATTGGGTCCTAAGACTTTGATGCATTGCTCTAAGCCGAGGCATTTAGCTGACACGCTTAGTCACTTAAGCTCCTGATAGAGGGAGAGTAAGGCCACCTCTAATCTGAATCACTCTTTTGAGTTCTCCATCTTTGTCAATTGACTGCAGGAGAAACACAGGGAAAACAAGTTTTCGGATGTGGGTGTTTTTCACGTATGACTTTAATACTTAAAGTTGGGTTAAACGTGCCAAAGCGTCATCACTTAGCTCAGAAAGTCACAGAGGAACTTTGTGATGAGCAGGAATTCAGATTCAGCTCGCAGAGTTAAAATAAAAACCCAGTGCTTTAACCTACTCCTGTGCACACACGCTCACCTTGTTAGTATCTCCCTGCCTCCATTCACGTGCCTCCATGGCTGTGCTGATCCAGCAGGAATATTTGGAGTCTTTGTTAAAGAAAAACTGGCACAACTCTCGGATGAAAGTTAGGACAGCACATGAATGAAGAGTGACAAAACATTCCACATGCATGCAAAATTGTTGCTCAGAGTACAGTTTTTATCACTTGATCTGACTTGTCAGTGCAGCAGAAAAAGATTTTCTTTCATTTAAAAGTTACAAAGTGTTGCTATCTATTTGATCTGAAAGTCAGCCGTTGCTGCCAGACCACTGCATTTGTAGCAGCAGCATCTCAGAGTGCTCAGTTTACTGAAATCTAGGCTGGCATTTTGCATTGTTAAGACTACATGAAAAGCTTTAGCAAATTGCCAAGACCCATTTCCCCTATCCTCCCACTTAAAGAGTTACCTGGGCTTATATCACTGCTAATGTGAAACACTTGCTCACAGCAGCAAGTGGCAATTCTGGGTACATCAAACCCCAGGTGAGGAGTAATTATGATTCAATGTCAAGATTAATGTTGTCAAAATTTTAAAATATGGCTGACATGACAAAGCCCCCTGCTGTCGGAGGATAGCCCAGACACAAATGCATTAGAACAACTCTAGCTTTTCCCTCAGCACTCTTAGTGCCAGGCAAATCTCTAGCTGGTTCTCAAATAATTATGAAAAAAGCACTGGAGGAAAAAAAAAAAAAAAAAAAGGAAAGAAAATAAGGATAGATGGGATGAAAATAAAATAGAATCGCCTATTCCATGCACAAACTGCTATGTGGGGGCAGAGGGAGAGAAGTGTTGAAAGATAAAACAAATAACTTTAGTTTAGTTTAAAAGTGCCCATAGTTAGAAATGTTTGTGACTTCAATGGGAAATATATTCCAGAGAGTTCTGCAAGCTCTTTGATGAATGTGTGGAATTGTCTCCTTGTCTCCTCATTACCACTTAAAAAAAAAAAAAAAAAAAAAGAAAAAAAAGAGAAGATCTGACAATTCAAGCTATCGTCTTTAGCTTCTGTTGTTTTCCATTAGCAACAGGAACATACTCTTTTAGTGAAACACAAAACGTGGTTTCCAGAGCTACTGCTGAGTTTTGCAGCATGCCAGGACCTGATTCACTTGTTCCAAGAACAGCTCAGAAAGGTGGTTAGAGACAGTTTTCAGTACTTTATTTGTCCCAATTATCTGTTCCTGCCTATTAGAGTGAATGAAACATCATGGCATTGTTTATCACAGGCTTTATGTTCACTAATAACACTGTTGTTTATTACTTGGAACATGCTGCATGCAGTCAATGTGGGTTCCTTCCTGCTAATCCCCACAAGCTTTCAGACCCATTTCTTTTTTCTTTCACAATAAAACTGCACAAATCTGAATCAATGTAGCTTTCTACCACAGTTTTTCGTTTGAAATTTGCCTGCTATCATATGGATGAAGGTTTCTGGCCTTATTTTAGAGCTGTCCTTATTTATAATCCAGACAAATCAAAATCCAGCACCACATCTATCCAGCTGTATTGAAAATGGATGTTAATTCAATGAACCATAATTGCCACTGTCTGAAAAGTTAAACATTGTTTCGCTTACATGGACAGTGCCTGTGACTCTATCTTTGGTCTTTCTTTTTCTTTGTAATTCCACCAAGTTCAGGAAAGTACATAAGAAACTGGACAAGGTCCGGTGCAGATCCAGCTCAATAGTCCAGTGGAATACTGGGCAGGCTTTCCTAAATGTAGAAACAGGGCCAATGGAGTCAAAGTTCACCAGAATGGGTCTCCACTAAATTAAGATCTAGTATTATGGAGAATTTGGCATAATTCCTGACAGCAGCAAGCAGAACCATCTCGCCACTTGCATCTTACAGTACTCAGAGATTTTCACAGATTTCGTAGCATGGACATCTGAATATGACCCTTCTGCAAAAGTCATTGGACATAGCACCACTCTGGCAGTGTAGTAAGAGCTGTTGGCAGGTGAGGGCTCTGCCACAATGAGCCCTCTCACACAATAAATTAATCACAATGTGATTGTCTATCTCCCTTTCACATAAACTGATGAGCAGTTAGCTAATCAAGGGGACAGCTACAGTGTATCCCAAGATCCTTTTGGGACTTTACTGAGATGAATGAGGATATTTTTCCCTAAAGTGAAACCCGTAGGAAAAAAAATCTGTAAAGTAATCTGTAACAAAAGGTGGTTTTGTGCAGGATGGGGGATGTGGTTGTTGTTACTGTTGCTTTTGTTTTGTAATGTGGAAACATTTCATTTCCATGGAGTCAAATACTTTTGCTTCAGCTGGATAAATAATTTTATTTCTACTTTCCAATGTATTTAGTTTTCCCTGCTGAGATTATCTTTATATGCACATCCACATAGCAATTATATTTACTCACTTAATGTTACAAAATAAAATCTGTATCATGTGGGATTACCATTAACGTTTTAAAAGAAACAAAAGGTCAACATTAGAAACACATATCTATTTGTTTCTCATTATTAAAATATTTTTCCTTTAGAAAAATTTAATGTTTCAGCATTATTTTAATAAAAGAGAAAGGTCAAAACGACTTGCTTTAACAAGTCTCAATTGTTTCTGAGTAAAAACTCCATCTATATACAATCAATTACAAAGAGAATTTTCAAAATAAAAAACCTGACATTTTAATGCAAAAATTATTTACTACAGGTTTTAAAGATTTCCATGGTTGTGAATATATTTCATAAGGTGACACTATTTCGGGATATTGTTCTTAGAATTAGGCATATATCAGTCATATTTTTGTGTTCTATTAACAATGACAAACACTTTCTTTGTGAGTTTGGATGTAAAACCACTAAAGCAATGTCCAAAAAAATGTCAGTCAGATAACATAACTGGGCTCTAATCTGTGACTAAGAGTCCTACAAAGCATTGCAATGTGAATAATAGAGAGCAAAGTAACAAATGCCCCTTCACGCTCTAGAACTGTGGACCGAGCTCTCTCACAGTGTGTTTTCCAGCTGCATGTCGATCTCGGCCATTACAGTAAAAGATCACACCACATGCTTCTCTAAGAAGTGACTTGGTTTGCTAGACCAGTGGACAGTAATCACCATTAGCCTCTAAACAGGAAGAAGTCTAGAGATAAAAGGTAAAGAGTGTGCCCGGTTAAAATAAGATGTAGCAATACATGCTGCCTTTATTTTAATTAGTGGCTTTGCAGCAGCACAAGTTTCAGACAAGACTGTACACGCCAATCAAGTCCCCTTGGCCTTGATATCAGTATTTAGATTGATAGTTCTTGCTAAAGTCTGTCACAACATCTTCATTGGCATTCCTACCCATCCTAGAAACATTGAAGGTATCAGGAGTTTCTGGTCTCATGGCTGGAATAAACCTCGTGAGGTCAGCCTGTCAATAGCAGGGCTAATCCAGATGTTAGATGAGGTTGCAGGGGACTCGTACTTCACAGTCACATCTCCAAATACAGAAACAAAGCAGAGTAATTATGTATTAAAACTGTTATAGTCACTAGCAATCATTCGTTTTGTTGTTCTTTTTAATCACACACTTCCCTGTACTCCTTTGGAGGTACACTTCTGCCATTGCCTGACATTTTATATATATGTTTTATATATATATATATTACATATATATATATAAAATATGTCTGACCAAAGTGGAGGAAAATAAATACCACTAAGTGAAATGACTGGATATCTCTACAAATTTTCTCTTATTGCTCTTCCTTTCCCCACTTACTGAATATATTTTTTTTGGTCATGCTTTCTAAAGGGATCTTGGTGGTCCTTATACCACACTTAGTTCTCTGCTGGAGACGTTCAGCATATTTTCTATTGTCTCAAGGCATTTAATTTACTTTTTATTTAAGAATACTTAAAGGAAGATCATGCATGTTACACTAGCAATAACATTAGAGATGTTTCCCATTCTTCCACAGCCATTTTTAATTTTATCACATGGCTGACTTGAACACATGTATCTTTCTGTAAAATAAAAAAAATGTTTTTACCCATCTGATAAATCAAAGGATTGATAGGGGGAAAAAAATAAATTACCCCTCATCGGTTCCCCTTTTCGTGTGTGTATATGCATGAGTCCTTTCTGTCACATCCTTCCTTTTCTGTTCCTCTGTTATCTCTCTTCAGTTGCAAGCAATAAAAAGCAAAACAAAACAAAAGGGCAACCCTCCTTTTTATTTCTTAAATTTGAACATCACCATTAAAGCAAGTCCTGAACTACCATTTTGTTATTGTTCTGACAATAGTCAACAATGACAGGTCAAAGGCAAAACTCAGGAAAAGAGAATGTATTCTTTTTTTATGCTCCCCAAAATGTTCTTGAATTACTTTTGTGCTACATGGTCAATAATGATAACCAACAGAGAAGAGACCTTTATCTGAGGAAACACCACAGAACAGGCATTTTCTGCTAGATAAAATCTTGTTGTAGGTTTTCATAGTGACTGTTACAGACAAAGATGAGCAGGACATATTGGTTTTGTTTCTGGACTAGAAGTGTGAGCCAATCCAGCTGCCTGCCACAAGTACTCTGCTCCTGGTGTCTCACACTTGGATGTCCTTTAGGACATCTAAGTCCTGAAGACTTGGATTTCTCCCTAGCCAAGATGTAGGATCATGGGAATGTGGTAGGTGGAGCTGATCCTTCTGAAGGTTCTGTGCTATCTTTTGGAGTTTGAGTACATATGGACTTAAGGATTACAATTCCTCTTTGCTCTACAGACACGTGTGACCCTTGAAAAATTGCACTTCTATTAAGCACTTCTATTAAACCCTATCTTGAAAAAGACAGGGACCAATTCCTATCTCTTTTCACCTCTTTTGGGCAGTGCCTTATTCCTTTTGGATGTGAAACATGTTGGTAAACAAGAGCTCAACCTCGGTGGACACCTAGGAACCCCAATTTTGCCTCTGCTAGTGATACAATTCTTAAAGTGTAGCTGGACCACTTTGGAAAATATCTGAAGAGAAACACTGTATGGCAGGGGCTCAAAGGAAATAAGCAGCATCAGAAAACGTTTTTTTCCTATTAAATATGCCAAGGTAAGTAACCAGATTTGAATGGAGGTGTTTGTAGCACGTACACTCAGCGCTCTAGGCTGATACTTTTCATGGGCTAAATTCCACTCTCGGTGCAGCCCAGACAACTTTACAGGCTTTGTATCTTAATTAAATCTTTCTAATGATTCAGAGCAATTTTTAAACTCCCACTTTACATTTGTTCACTTGCTAACACGTGTTGTATATATATGCCTTTAGATCCCAGAATCACATTATGGGTAAAGAATGGTTTGGAACTTTAAAACTCAATTTAACTACGATTCTAAGTATTTATTTATTTATTTCCAAATAAAACATATTGGCTGATACTTTATTGTAAATAACCTAGCCATTCAATTCAGAAGCCCTACTGAAAATAAAATAATCTTGATAACAAAGCTTATTTACGAAGTTATAATAAAAGACTGAGTGTTTTTTACTTTTACTAATGTAACTTCATCTATCTGCATAGTAATTCTCAACAATGCTAAGTTCTATTGCCCATTTGTAAGTTGATACTGTTACATAGTACAAACAGATGTTAAATTAGTTTATAAAAACACCTAGGAACAACTGTAGCAGCAGATTGCTTGTAAGTAATAGGCAAGATTATAAAATTCAGATTACAACAAAATGCAATAGCTTCATGTGCTAGCACAAATTAAAAAATATATATACCATGGACAAGGTGCAAAATGGATCAAATTAAGATAATGCCAAAATAAATGGACTCAATATTATGTTAATATTAAAGAACTTTACTAGCACTGTGATCCTGCCAAAGAATTTTAATGTGTCTTCTATCTCTACTGGTGATGTTACCAGCAAAGTTATATTTTGAAGGTCTTACCAGTGTTCTTTAAATACTAAAAATATTTGCAGCATATTAAAAAAAACCAAACAAACCTACACAATGGAAAGATAGAATATCTGTTGTCACAAGTAGAGCAAAACCTGAATCCACATTGTTCATGTAAAAAATTTGCAAATAAGTGACTATTTTATTCAGTAAAGCTGAGGAATTACATTATAATAGAAACACCGACATAACCCTAACTATAACAGCACAAATGTCACTTCTATAATGAGGCAGAATTCTCTACGGCTTTTCTAATCTCTAGAGACATGATTCTACAATGAAACAAAATATAATAAAATATAAAAAAGCAAACCTAGAAAATGTACAAGAAACAGGCTGGTGGTGGTTTTTTTCTTCCCCCCCCCTTTCTAGAGGACATGTTGCCAATCCAAATTAGGTTAAATAAGATTTGAAATTTGTTCAGTCTCTATTAACAGCCTAGTAGAAAGAGATATGCATGGAGAGAAATGTGATTAACTAGCTGGAAGGTATTACAAATTACAAAAGAAGAATGGACCATTGGACAAGCGCTGGGTGTGTTTGACTGAAAACAGTTTGACTATTGTGCAAGGGAAAATTTTGGAGGGGAGCAGAGGAGAATGAGGCTTGTTTGTGTTGGTTTTAGAGTACACGTAGAGTTGATTTTAAACCAGCTTTTTAATTCAGCCTCAGAGAAGTGTTTATTGCAGCCTCTGTAAAAGGACCAGCCCTGTTGAGTCTATGAGTCTTTTATACATTGTGACTAGCATTACAATGACTGACGCAACATGGTGAGTAAAAAAATAAAGTTCCCTTTCTCCCTCAGTCCCCCACCTCCCTCTCCAGCAGATCAATATGCTTGAAGAAAATGTCACAGACTCCATTGAAGGTAATAGGTTTAGATCACCATTACATTTTCTATTCAATGAACTGAGTCTGGTCCATTTCTGTTGGAAAATTCACCTGTTTGAAAAGATTCATTTTCTTCAATGCAGTAGAATATAACAGCAGAGCAGTGATGCCTGCAGTAGATAGATATAAAAATATGTATATATATATATATATGTGCGTGTATATATATACACACACACACATACATATGTATATATATATAATATATATATAATGGTTTGTGTACATATATATATGCATATATACACACACGTATATATATCTGTAGTTCACCTCCTCTCCTATATATAAGGAGTAGGTAAATAAGGAGAATAAGAAAGAAGGGGTAAAAAGGAAGGTTTAGACAACTCTAATTAGAATATATTACTGAAAAGTAAAATAAAACAATCTGCTCTGTCTTCCTAGTTTTGTCCTCAGGCTGTGACCTTAAAAGATCGTGTACCAGGCTCAGACCTGCTGCTCTGAAGTCAAAATAGTGAATAATTTACCTAGAATTTAAATAGTGAGGGCTAGACATTTTTTTCTTGTTTTTTTCCTCTTTTTTCTTACTGTAAACCTGTTTCTCAAATGAATAGGGTAAGACTCTTCAGTAGAGATTATCCAACCTGCTGTGTGTGTAGTGCAACTGCCATTTCCAGATCACCTTGATACAGCATATAAGGAAAAAATGTGTAGAAGAAAAAGGACAAGAAAAAAATTCTGAGTTTATTTTCTAAATTTTGAGATCTTGCCCAGTAAGACTCTCTAGCCTCCTGCACAACACAACCAGTCGTGTTTTTAACCCTTTTGTGTAAGTTTAGCATATTGCCTAAGGAAGTCTGCACTCCTGATGTGTAGATACCTGTGACACAGCATCTAGAACTCTCTAAGAAGCTCGTTCAGTCTTTCCCAACTGCTGAAAATCTCAGATTTGGTGTTGGAGTATGTATGACTCCTAGATTTTTCAGGGCTTTCTCTGCTGGATGAAAGTGCACCTTACTAGCTAATATTTTCCCTGACAGGATATGTGTAACTTGCAATGAAATTATCCAAATCACTACTCTCTTTTTGTACTTTTTTTTTTCTGTTTTACTTTTTCACAGGCTAAACTTACCTGAATGGTAATAAACTTAATATTATTTTTTAATCTGGTCAGGGTACAGACATGCCCTTTAACTGCAGAGCTTTAGCAGACATCCTTCTCGGTCAAGAAAACTCTTCAGAGTATGAGGCATTGGAAACCTTCATAGTAATAAAGAGAGGTGTTAAAATAAGCAAAACAAGGTACAATTAATCTCTTTATGTTGTTTTATAAACCAAAAGAAGCTAAATTCTCCTCAAAAAGTCTATTTCTCTCCATGAGCTAAAAGGAGGCCCAAGCTCAGACTGACCCATATGGGCTGCAGTAGACTCCAAGCCAGTGCTCGTGAGTCCCAGCACATGCCATCAGCTGCTGGGAGAAATGGGCAACATGGCTCTCCTTTCACTGTGCTTTTCTTTCTTTTCTGCAAAGACAAAAACATGTTTTTATTCTTTTGTCAAAGCATTTTTGTCACAAATACGGAATTCCACAAACATAAACTTCATTGTCAAAATATTACTATTTTTAGAGATTTTTGACAAAAAAAATCCACCCCTTTTATTTAAAGGACATTCTTTTTTTCCTCTAGAATGCTTTGTAGTTCTATTTTTTAAAAACATTTTCAAAAGATTTTTTATTATTTTTATTTCATTTTTATGTTTCAGAAAGGGGTAATCTGCCTTTTAGGAGAGACATTTAGAGGACTGTGTGGGTTTTCTTTTTATACACCTTTCCTAAGCTATTTTTGTGAGTCCATATCAAAGGCTCATCCAGCATCCTTCCCCATCCATAGTTATCCTAGATGTTTACTTCTTAATTTTAGCTCATCTCATATTATGTTTTACAATTTCCATCAGTCTACCTTCCCCCTTGACTTATTTCTAACCATGTTAGAATAACGACTTTTAGCTGTTTGATGACCCAGGAAGAGTCCAGTAGCAAAACCAGAATATGATTCTGTCATAAAATGCATTTTCAGAATGCATATATGCAAGAAAGTTGAATTAACATTGAAGTAACAATGCTGGGTTTTATAATGTTTCCTAATTTGGAGTGTTTATGTTTACATTTTGGTATTCTTTTAATATAATACAATATTGGAATGCATGCAGGAATGTGTGAAGTTAGAAATACCATTCTTTGAAAAAAACATTAACAATAACTTCATGAGATCACAGAAAAAAACTATTACTAGTTCTGAAAAACACAGAGAGTCGAGTTCTTTTTGGTTAGGAGCTCTGTGTCAGCTGTGAATTTTTTTTTTTCCTTTCCTTTCTTTCCTTTTCTTTGACTGTTGGAGGGAAGGGCAAGGCAGGATTTTTTCAAATTTTATGGTTCAGAGAAAATCATGAAAAATTGAAAAAAATTATGCCAAGCAATTAAAACCTGAATGAAAGGAACCATTTAAAAACTGCATTGATTTCTGAGTTGAACTCAGTGTAGTGCCTTATGGTGCATGACTGTAAATTACTGGTACTGGCTAAGTTCTCTTTATCAACAGAATATCTAGATTATGGCAACTAGGACACAGAAGTACTTCTAATTACAACTCGACTGTGTGCTCTCCTTGCAGGCTGAGGATCAGTAAAAGTTCAGCAACAGATGCTTTGGGCACACATAAGAAATACCTGCAATCATTTAGCATTGCAAAGAGAATTCTGATGCTAATGAGGGCTAAAAATTGGATTCACAAGTTTACAGAGTACACCAAACTGAACAAAATTGTCAGCATAACATTTAAATTACTTTTTTGATAAGCTTGGCTATTTACAAATCATCAGACAATTACATCTTCCAAAAACTATTTAACATCAATTCACTCTGCCTTTTCAACACTGCACTTGACTAATTCCAAATAAATTGAAAAAAATTACCTTGCGGATTGCAAGAAACTGACCAAAAACAATTGCTACAGTTTTAAATTGCGTATCGTTAAACTAACTCCGCATAATGGTTTTCATTTGCATTCTCTTCTCTGCTCCAAATGTTAACTATTTCACAGAAAGAAAGAAAGAAATGTTTGGATTTGATTAGTCTGATACACTGAAAGGACTGTGTTTACCCTCAAATTATCCACTAATTATCTATTAATTTTGACAATTAAACAACCTCCTGGAATAATAATGATAGTATTGGAAAACTGTGTTTCGTTTTTCCTTTTTCTAATTGATATTACCAGTACTTGTGCAAACCCACAAGATGACTGTAAGAAGACTGGATCTCTCACCCTGGAAATGAACATCAAATATACAGGGTATGTTTTTACCCTAAAAAGGGGGCCCCAAAGTCTCTTAAACATGAGAATGTCCACTTCAAGAATAGGTTGTTACCGTAGAGGCAGCAAAAATTAAATACCTACCAATATCTCAAATGCTGGACACTGGTTCTGTGAATACGTTTTGGGGTTTTTTAAGTGGACAGTCCACTGGCCAAAATATGGCCAAGGAAGCCTTCTGAAGATGAGGGGTGAGGTTGAACTCACAAGTCAAAATATTCCAGATCTAGGCTTTTACACGTGAGTGTTTTCCATGACACCGAAGCAGCCTGGGGCAAGCTCAGCTCAGGCACCCACAGGTGGGTGTCCGGCCTTGCAGGGAGCATCCCAGACACCACAGGCTGACCAAGCAGCTGACAGGCGATCACCTACAACACCAGGACTGCGATTTCCTGGACTGCCAGCTGAGGACAGGCAGAACACCCTGTCACATCTGAAGTGGTACAAAACATCTGTCTGTGCACAGCTGCATCAGTCCTGGCACAGTTAATGAAAGCAGGAAAGCTCTTCTGCTTGCTGAATGTATGTGAAATTCAGGATAAACTGAATAGTCCTCATGGGCATGATTAATGAGTTTAGACACCCCAGTGGATCATGCCTTGCTTCTAGTAGGCTTTCTAGAAGGTTATAGATTTCCTGCATCAGGTGTTTCAGGATCATTTGTTTCTCTTCCTTGACATCAGCCCCCATTTTTATGGTCTTGGAAGAACAGGTATCCTAACAATTCAGCATTGCAAATGGGGTTTGGACTTTGCAGTTGCTGCAGTTGAACAACTGTGGTTGCTTCAGTTTAGCTTTACATTAAAGGTATAATTTAGACTAAGTGAAGACGTATTAATAGTCTGTACTTTAAATTAAAAAAAAAAAAAAAGGAAAAAATATCCACTGCAGACATTTTCAGCTTTAGTGCAAATGTAATTAGTTTGATTTACTATAGCTATGGGCCACCAACTCCACCTAAGCTTCCAATGAATTGCTAAAAAGGAGAGGCAGAGAGCCAGAGGCAGTTGGGAGAGTAGGGAAGTGTGTGGTACTGGCTGTGACACCCTTACTCAAACATGCAGTACTCTCAGGTAGGATTTTCTTAAAAAGGACTCAGAGGGGTTCAGTGCTCTTTTTTGTTGTTGTTGTTGTTTTGTTTTGTTTCTTTTTCCCTCCTTGTACGAGTGCTTAAAACTCCATAAGATTGTCTATATCTGTCTGGCATGACAAGGTTTTGGTAACAGAGAGACTATAGGAGTGGCTTCTCTGAGAAGCTTCTGGAAACTCCATGTGTCCAAAAGAGCCAGTGCCAGCTGGATCCAGGGTGGACCCTGCACTGGCAAAGGCTGAGCCCACCACTGATGGTGGTGGTGCCTCTGGGATAAGATAGCTAAGAAGGGAGGGAAAAATGCTACAGCACCTGGAGTAGAGTAGTGTGAAAATGTGTGAGAGGAGCAGCCCTGCAGACACCCAGGGCAGTGCAGAGGGAGGGGCAGGAGCTGCTCCAGGCTCTGAAGCTCAGATTCCCCTGCAGCCCCTGGCACAGCCCATGGTGAGGCAGCTGTGCCCCTGCAGCCCAGGGAGGGCACGGGGGAGCAGAGATCCACCTGCAGCCCCTGCAGGAGCCCAGGCCGGAGCAGGGGGATGCCCAAAGGAGGCTGCGATCCCAAATGATACCCATGCTGGAGCAGGATCCTGGCAGGACCTGTGACTCCATGGAGAGAGGAGCCCAGGCTGGGGCAGAGGGATGCCCAAAGGAGGCTGTGATCCCACGATGTCCATGCTGGAGTGGGCTCAGGGCAGGACCTGAGAACTCTGGAGGGAGGAGCCCAGGCTGGAGAAGGTTTGCTGACAGGACTTGTGGGCCAGTGTGGGACCCACACTGGAGCAGCCTTTTCCTGAAGGACTGACCCTGTGGAAGGGACCCACACAGTAGCTTTTCATGGAGGAATCACCCCATGGAAGAGATCCGTGCTGGGACCATCTGTTCCTGAAGGACTGTGGGAGGCACCCACACTGGAGCAGTTCATGGAGGTCTGTCTCCCATGGAAGAGACCCCACACTGGAGCAGCGGAAGGAAGTGAGGAGTCCAAGCCCTGTGGAGGAAGAAGCTGCAGAGACAGCATGTGATGAACTGGCCACAGTCCTGTTCCCCATCCCCCTGTGCCGCTGGCTGGGAGAAGGTTAGGAAAATCAGGAGAGAAAATCAGGAAGAAGGGAGAAGTGGAGGTGTTTTAAGATCTGGTTTTCCATCTCATTACCCTACTCTAAATTGATTGGTAATAAATTAAACTAATTTCCCCCAGCTGAGTTTGTTTTACATGAAACACTAACTGGTGAGTGATTTTTCCCTGTGCTTATCTCGACCCACGAGACTTTTGTTTTATTTCCTCTCCTCTGTCCATCTGAGGAGGGGAGTGACAGAGTGGCTTTGGTGGGTACTTGGAATTAAGGCAGGATGAACTCATTACATTCATCAAAAAACGGACTTTATTCCAGGTATAATCTAGATACGATGCTTCTGGAATAATGCTCAGTGATATTAAAAGTAACATAAGTCTTGTGTTTTGGGAGGAAGGAGAGGGAATACAAAAGTGCACCATCTGAAATACAACTACCTGGCAAATGTTAATATAAAAGCATTTAATTATACGGGTTCACATCCTCCTCTTCCTAATAGAAACAGCACTGATCCACTCTACGGTCTTTCAGTCCTTACCGTGAAAAATATCCCTGTTTCACAGAGAGAAAGGGCAGAAGGCACTGTTTCAGAAGTCCTTTCAGGTTTTCTTCCTGTTATTTAGTCTTAATTAAATCTTTTCTCCCACTGCAGGACAGCAATAGTTATCTCATAGTTAACCAGTAATGAATAACTGCTACTGGTTAATGAGTAATCATTACCTCAACTGAGGCCGAGGGAAGCCTGGGGTTTCCTAAAGCAGGCCCCCTTCCTATTTGCATGCTGCAGGGTAACATCCCTCTCAATTTGGCCCAGAGACTTCACTTGCTGACTACCTTATCAGCAGCATAAATGCCTCTGTGGTAGCATGGGGTATTTGATAAGACTGTGTGTCACATAGCACTCAAACTCCATAATCATCTCTGAGCCACAGGAGCTTAAAAACAGAGTGTGAAGTCATCTTTCAAGTTTGAATGCACAAGTAAGCAAAGACAGTAATTAAACTTCAATTGGTATTTTATTTTTAATTCAGCTGCAAAGAGCAGAATCTCGCCTTCAAATTTAATTAACAGCCTTCCCCTCAGCCCCCTCCCACGTACACAGCCAGCCATCTATCAACAGGGAGCTAAATTCTCCTTTCTTACAACCCCAATGAAATCACAGTGGAGAATTTGGTCCAGCAGTTTACAGAGTGCTGATGAGAGCCCTGTCATGTAAGGAAGCACATAACTTTAAGCTGAGACTCCCTCCTGCTGTTAAGAAATAACAGAGGATTTTTTTTTTCTTATTAAGGATCAGTGTGCCCTGTCCTATCTTTCTTATCCACTGATTTTGGCCTTCATTCTTTCTCTGTTTAGAAAATAGCAAAGAAAAACAACATTAAAAAAAAAAAACAAAACCAAACAAAACAAACAAACAAACAAACAAACAAACAAACCTTTTAGTTCTTACTATTCAAAGGTGCTGTATCTGCATTTTTCTCCTTGAGACTGTCCTAGAATATAATAGGCTGATTCTCATAGACAAGATTTCCAAGTTCATGTCAGAGATGATTAGTGGGAAGGAATGAAAATCTTCCTTTATTGACACCATGGGAAGGGGCTGGGAAGAGGAGTGCAGTAAGACTGAACAAAAAAACCTTACTCTTTAAGTCAGGAGCTATGGATCTTCCTTCAACTCACCCCTTTTCTGTGTGTTCAGACCTGCTCTTTAGGCTGCTGAAGACCTCTGAAAATATAGGTTTGAGAGTTATTGTCAGACTCAGGTCAAACGCAGGTGTCAGAAGGTAAAGTCAGAAATGGGATGAGAAGAATCACAAGGGGTGTTCTCAGTGTAAATGGTGGTGGAGCCCAGGAAATAATGGCTATCAGTGGAAAGGAGGTGATAAAACATGCCTTAGCCATACACTTTCTGATCCCTCTGTGATATTGGCACACAGCACTCATGGATTGTCTCTTGTCATGTAAATGGACAATCTGCTCCCCAAATGACCTTTGTGCTTCCATCTTGCACCTCACTATTGAGGCGATACTGAGAAGGTCGTGTATCTCGGAAAATAACTGAGTGATAGCAGAGTGCGTATCTGTAGGATTTCCCAAGGAGAACCAAGAAAACACTATCTCAAATCATTCAGTTCAAATTACCCAGGTTTGAAAGATCAGCTGTGTGGCCGTGTGCAGCGCAGGTGTACATTCAAGCTGTATAATCTGCAAAAAGGTGCTTATTTGGATTCCGGTGAAGAGCTGGTCGTGTTTGGACTACTGCAAATCCAAGCTCTCTCTTACTTGCAAAATGTTACGCAAGCAAACACAAAAAGCTTAGGGAAGATATGAGCTTTAAAGGAAATTACATGGCAGCTGTCTGTTACAGGGTTTCATGTACCATCTCTCCGAATTCCTGTTAATGTCCTTCGTTGGTAGCAAGCTGCTGAAGCAAACGGGCCAGTGGTCTGGTCCACTCTGCTAATCCTTGCTTTTGGATATACCAATTACAGAGAGCTCAGACTAGCAGCAAAATTAATTAGAGGAAGAAAGCTATTAACTTGCTCTGCAAAATTAGGTGTGTTAAGCTCCCTTTCACACACCTCCACACATAGGTGCAGCTTTGCTAATTGATTACTGAGGAAGGCACCTGATATTATTACCTATATATGCATTCTGTGTTTTAAACTCCAGGGAGGGATTGAATAACTTTTTTGTTCCTGAGGCACTACTAAAATTAATATTAAAAAGGAGACAGTTGGATGCTGCAATAGCATGGCATAGAACTTTTGGACTAAATCCTCTAAAATGTTGAAATGTTGTTCCTATATGAATATAACTACATATAAATTGGGCCTAGCTGAAATTTATATTTCCAGCTACTTAATTATTTTCAAATATGGAGGGCCAGGATTGATTGTTCCAGAAAGCTCTTCACTTTTCTCCTGTTAAGAGCTCAGTTTTGTTTCATGCTGCCCAAAGCTGCTGACATCATGAGAGAGCCATTCAAGATTAAAGAAGCTACTTTTTTTGCCTTTTTTTTTTTTTTAAACAGGCTATTGCTTGCATTTTTCATCCAGAATGGAAAAAAAAAAAAAATTAGCTGCAGACCTGCTCACTGTCTAAACCATTAAATAAAGATTAAATGGGAAAGGGTTGTCCCAACTATCTTCTTTTAATGAATGAGGTCCATTAGAAATCAATCTTCAGAAGACTGATCAGATTGGATCCCAGCAGTAATTACTACCTAACATATTGTATTGGTATCCTATGTAATCAATAGATAGAAGCAGGCATTTTAAAAAGTATATGCTAGTGTAGGTTATTTTAAATATCTCCAGCTCACAGCATCTCAAAAAAAGCACATCCATTAATACAAGTGCAGCTTTCTGAGTTTATGTATCACTGAGTTCTGATGTGGGCAGCTTTCTGAGTTTAGAAGCGTTGCTTCAAACAACAAGGAGATGTTTGTTAGTGAAATGTATAAGTCCAAACTGGCACATAAGTATATTTATTATAAAAAGTATTCAATACAAAAAGATCTATTAAATGGTCATGGCGTTATGAGATGTTATAAGGAATACCAATAAAAACATGCATGCAATATTCTCAACTGTATGCCATTAAATAATCAAAGATCCAATCAATGCCAGACTCTGTTTATGTTAAATGTAGTCTTACTCTGCACTTATTATTATAATTTTATATTATTATATTCCGAACATGATCTTGAAAAGTTTATAAACATTTTTATATGACTGTATTAAGATAATTTCTTTCCTATCAGGGTCTGTAGCTAACATGGTGACACTCAAGAGAATCTTGTTTAACTGGCAGTAGGTAAATATAAATAGCCTTCTAATAATTATAATATGTTGAATAGCAAGAGAAGCATATTAGAAGTGAAACAATATTGTCAACCTAATTGAGTAGTGGAAGTAAGTTAACAGCCCAATAATGCAATATAAATTAAAATGCCATGAAATCATGATAATATAATAAGAGTCTAAATAAGATTCAGTGACAGTAATATCTCAGACCAAAAGCTTCTTTAAGATAGTTCTGTCTAAAATTACACACACGAAACTGCATTAAAGGGACATTACTAAGGTTGCAAAGTCAAGCACTCAAAACAAGTTAGGGAATGCTTGAATTAAGTTTGCCCGCGCAACATTAATTTGGCACCCTTGTGTGGGGGCATTATGGCACAGTCTTTAATTACATGATCACATGCTATTTTTTCCACAGGGTGCCTGCCACCTTCAGCTAATTAAGGTTCAGAGGAAAACTTAATTTTCACATTCTCTAATTTCTGCAGGCTTGACTTTGCAACCTTAATGATGTTATTTTAACGTAGGATTTTGGGTTTCTATCTGTGTGAGGAAGAGAAACAGAGGAGGAAGGGTGAAGGGGCAGGTATGCGTGTGTTTCCTTAAGTTAAGAAAGCAAACATTTTAAACATGATAGGCATCCCATGGTCTCATACTGACAGCCAGTTAGGTCTTTGGCAAAATAAAAATATAAAGTTAAGCTCAGAAGCTAGGCTCATTTTCTTCAAAGCAGGGCTGCTGAGGGAAACAAGTGAAGGGTTAGCAAAAAATGGGCAGTCATCTACATTTGTCTAGGAAGTGGAGGATGCATATTTTCATCACCTTCCCCAGTACTGACTGGCTTGCTAGAAAGGGTTGACTTTAATATTATTCCAATATAAGGTATAATTTTCTCCATCTCACCTTTCTTACATTTGATTTGTCTATCTTCTCTGATTTCAGCATCTTTGTTAGAAATTCGGTGACACAGTGGGGTGGAGCACTCCAGCCCAGTTCTCACACCTGGTGCTTACAGCACAGTCCTGACTACATGCTCAAGAATCACAAACATTTCACACCATCATGCCTCTAGCAAGAGTTTCTCTTTGAGATGTTGAGGCTGTATCGTCCCTCTTTGTTTATTCTTCACATTTTTAAATCTGTGTCTATAATTGTTTATTTGTCTTTATGTGAGTATACATATACATGCCATATATATATATTTGGCCAGTATGTGGACAAACCTTACTTTTTGGTGTTAAAATACATCTCATTTGAAGGCACTTTCGGGACATGAAATAGAATTTTATATTTCAGAGATGTCCAGCAGCTTGGCTGAATTAATTTACTGGCCAACATAAGCAGAATGAAACTACACTAAAGAATTTTATGATCTCTGCCCGACTCAAGATGTAGCTGAGGGTGACTGTGTGTAGTGAAGTGGGTGATGTTAGGCTGTGCTCTGGACCTTGTCAGGCAGCTTACAGTTTTCTCTACAGCTCACTCTGCAGCCTGGAAATGCACTTGATTTTGCATGATCCCAGAGTTACCTTTTCACTCTTTGTTCAGCTGTACATGGACAAAACAGTTTAGGAATGATCCTGCAGCCATATAGCTACCTAAAGCATAAATTAACTTTAAACCAACAAACTTCAGACTTGCCTGTGCTTGTAGCTGCTAAAGCTTAAGTGTGGGCTGGGCTGTTTTACTATATAAGCATTCAGAGACAAAATAGACTTGAGAGTTTGCACTGCTTTGGTGCTGGGATGCTTGCAGAGCTTGCAGAAACTGAACTAAGATCTCTCACAATTCATAAAAAGCGTTGGTCGTTTCATAGATTTCATCACCTGGTAGAGTATGACTTAAGCATGTGGGGAAATGGGAACTGGAAACCAGCGTAAGACAGTCAGGCATCCTCCACTCCCCTGAAGATGGATGGAAATGTTCAAGAGGCAATGTCTAGCATCTTATAGGACTACAGCATGGATCCCGTGGTCTTGTACTGTGGCTGTTTATTCAGCTAAAACCAGGGTAAATAAAGCTGCTTCTTTCTACTTCACCTTTTTTAAAATATTATTTTTCTACCTCATTACTTTAAGTGAAAACATGAGACTGATCCTTCAGCTTCTTCCTAACCAGTCAGAATAGAATATCTGTGGTCAGGTTAAGGTCTTGTTGACTTGTTTGTGTATGCATTAGTGCGAATGCATTTCTCGGAGGAACAACTCCTGTTTTCCTTGCATATACGAAAGGAATTAATGAAAGGAATTACAGTGATTGCATGAGCTGTTGCATTTTCTTTTTGTTTGTATCAAATTAGTCACACTACCAACATTTTCTAGACTGATTTGTTTTGCTTTTCAGATATCTGTTTGTTTTTTCCCCTTTTTTTATTTTTTTAAACAGATGACATGCCTGTTCTGCAGCAGCAAGGTTCTTGTTGATCTGTACAGCTGCAGGAAGGGACCTGTGGCTTTTTCCAGCAAAAAAATTTCTCTCCTCATTTGGAAAGACCAATTTCTTTTGGAACGACAAATCCGCTTCTATACCACCACATTTTTATTTTCTTCAACAAATGGAAGATTCTAAACAGTATGTTACAGATATCTGAATGATGCTGAACTGCATAGTGCAGAAATGTGGTGGAAAAAAACTTTAGGTTTGTCTAGTGGTCTGGTGTGGGGAAATTGGAGTAGTTTTCCAGACTTGTCCTCATGTAAAAATTTTCCCTAAACTAAAAAGGACATTGCCTCGTTTAGAGCTGGGGTGAGGAAGACTCTTCTTTTTTCTCTCATAGCTCTCTAAATTTTTTTAATTTAATTTTTTTTTCAGGTGGGCTTGTCAAGATAATCTTTATAAAGAGATAAGACTGTTTTCAAAAGGGTAAGGACCAGTACATTTGTATTTCCCAGCATTACCTCTACCTTGCTTCTCTCAATCCTTTCTCACATTTCTTTCTTACTTACTTGCTTGTTTCCTTCTTTCCTCAGGGTGGGTGAACAGGTTTCCAGACATGGGGAATGGAAGTCTTGCAAACTAGTGCATGGGAAGGCTTGTAGACTTAATTTTCTGTTGATCCAGAACATGGTCCCTGACTCTGGAGTTGCCCTGACTCCCTTTGTCAGTCAGGCCCATGGTGTTAGAGGACTCCAATTATATTTAATTACAGCTGCATGTGTTTTTTGAACATGAGTATGTGCCTGCAAGCCAAAGGACTGTGAAAAGGATTTCATAAAGGCTACTCAGTAGACACTATTCAGTTATTCAATTAGTTTCACTAATTCCTAGAAATGCTTTAAAAAAACAATTTTACATCTGATAAAGCAGAATAGTGATCACAATTAATATTTGGCCTTTATACATAGCTTTAATTCTGGTAATGAAAGGCTTCTTGCAGACAAGAAGCTCTATTAGCTCTCACGATAAAAAAATTTTAAAAACCCAAGATACCAGATGAAATGCAGTGTGTTACATGTTTTGAAAAAAAATACATGGTCTCCACTGCCACCTCTTTTCTTTGACACCAACCAAAACTTTTCCCTCCCATGATAGCAATTCCCATTTGCTACAGATACAGACCAGCATTAAGAAAATCTTTTTCCCATGTTTGAGGCAGATCGTGGTTTGCAGTGTTTGTGGTCCTTTGCAGGCAGAGCGAAGGTAATCATAGAATCGTGGGATATCCTGAGTTGGGAGGGACTCACAACGAACATTGAGTCCAACTCCTGATCAATTTAACTCAGCTCAGCTTAAAGCTGATGATATAAATACCAGCCAGGCCAAACTGACTTATATCTGTCTATTTCCACAAACCTTAATCCCACTGTAAGTGGACAAAGAACAAGGAATTCGAGCATGTTCAAGCAACTTCTGTTAGTGCTAAGACTCATCTTTGTCAGACCACCCAAAGAGACTTCTCACCAAGCTTCAGTTTGTGCTGGAAATACCTGAGGCTCTTCTGCTTAACAGTGCAGAGAGGATAGACAGAAAGCGTGTTTCTTCTTTCTTTTTTTTTTCTTTTTTTCAATGACCTTCTTGCAAGGTTTAAGGTTTGCCTCGTTCCAGAGGATTAGAGTTTTCAGTCTTATAGCTACAAGCTCATACTTGTGTAAGAGCAGATTTGATCCAAAGACCTTATATTCCCTCACCAATTTCATGAACCATTGCATTTCCCCATCTGTAGTGATTTAAAAAAAATACATTATATTACAGGATATGCAAAACATTAGCTGTGAAAATGGTTGAATCTGAGGTTTTATGGTTTATCACAGGAAAAAAGTCACATCAGCTAACCCAACAGGCAAGGTGTCCATTTACGGAAATCACTGATAAACCTCCATGTAGCTATGACTAATTATTTTTTTAAAATTATTTATGGGTTCTTTTTCCAGCTCTTATAGTACCTACTTAACACCTGAGGCTTTTTGCACCAACAAAATGAACTACCTTTAGTACCTGAAAGAAATTATGATTGCTAATGTACTCCGTTCTGTATGTGCTAATATACTCTTTTACAAGAATGATGAGCCAGGTACTGAATGAAGTTCAGAAGCCAAGGGCAGAAATTCCCCGGAAAATTATTTTCTAGGCACCAAATGAAGAGAGAATTGTGGGAAGAATTTCAACATGGTTTATTTTTGCTTTTACTTGTCTGTGGGACCAAATAGGATACTTCTAATGACTTGAGGAGTCATCATCTTGGCAATTGGAGTTCAAATACAAAATATGAGCAGAGAAATAAAAGGGGGAAAATTGTACCTAGATGTGATTCTGGTTCTGCATATTATTGTTAGCGTCGAAATCCTGGATCCTATGCTATTGTAGATTGCCATGAGCTAAAGGTGCTGGTGCACAAGAAAAGGAAAGGCTGCAGGTTTTTGACTGGGTTTTTTGGGATATTTTAGTACATTGGAAGGACCTCAATTGTGTTCATGGCCATAACATCCTGATCTGTTTACAAGACCAACTTTCTTCTGAGATCACGTGATTTTTTTTTGTGATTACATACATCTCAAGACAAAAGTTGAAAAAATCTTGCATTAGGTGGAAGACAAGAATGAATAGTCTAGCTATGAAGAAAGAGAAGAGAGCAAACCTTAACTTTAATATATTTAGGTATATGCTATCCTTAGACTTATATTTATTATATACCTAATTAATGGTAGCCCATTGATGCAAACCTATATTTCAGAGAAGGCTCTATGTTTAATCTACTAAAAATAATCATTGCCTTAGAAACAGCCCACTGCCTGATTTTGTAGATTAATCTATTTTAGATATAGACACTGTGCACTATCACCAGCTAAGGTGATAGTCTTCACTACAATGTTTTCTTTCAGAAATATCCTACTTTTTAAAGAACTTTCTCCTTCTGCAGTAAGAAAGAATACTACTTGGGAAATTATTCAGCCATCTACAGAAATTTCCTGGACTTTGTTCCTTCAGCCAAGGGAAAAAAAAAAGAAAAAAACCAACCCCACCAAACCAAACCACACAAGAAAACCAAACCAAACTAAACCAAACCAAACCAAACCAAACCAAAACCCCAAACCAAACCAAACCAAATCACCCCCCCAAAAAAAACCAAAACAACAACAACAACAACACAAAACAAAACAAAACAAAGCAAAACAAAACAAAAACAAAACCACAACAACCCCTAAAACAATGAAGAGTACAATTTTAGTCCACTTATAAGATAATGAGGCCAAATAATAGTCTTTAGACCAACTTTCATGTAAGGAATAACATTTTTCCTCACTTTACAAATTAAAATAACTAAGTCCCTACTTTTTCCACATTAACACTTCCATTTAGAAGAAGTTACAGTGAGTGAGACCCAGTGGTAAATAAGAAAATGTTAGTATAACCATGTTATTTGGTGGAGTAAAGGTGCTCCATGTTTCACAGACATGGAGTCTCAGGATCATAGAATGATTTGGGTTGGAAGGGACCTTAAAAATTGGAAGGGACCTTAAAAATTGTCTAGTTCCAGACCCTCTGCCACGGACACAGATGCCTTCTGCTAGAACAGAGCTGAAACGGAAATTTCTGGACCTGGAAAGGACAAACACATCATTTCTGGTGCTGAAACAGCTCTCGGAAAGCTATGGTCTCTGAAGAAGGACTGGGCTGACCTCTAAAAAGTAATGCCAATGTATTGTGGTTTTGGCTGGAGGATCAAAACACAGGGATCCAGCTAAGTCAGCAAGTGCTTGAGTAACTCCTATCAAGTAACATTATTCCTATTAATGGTGAGGTTATCTAGCCATGAGTTTCAAAGAGAGCGCTGCAGTGATTGGGGCAGTCCTCTTACATGAAGTTTATGCACAGCAGATCTTGCCTGTTCTGATGAAGTAGGACTTTTTGATTAAATTCAGTGGGTTTCAGACAGCTGTTTCTGCCGGACAACACTGCCTCAAAATTAGAGTTCAAAACTCTTACAGCATGAGTGGATCATTTTGTATTCTTCTAATCCGAGTAGAGTGGAGTTCTTATGACAAAGATATCATTCCTGAAACAGTGCAGCATATAAAGACTGAGAATAATTTTTTTTTTTGGTAGTCATGTCTGTTCCTGTGTTAAAGGAAGTGTCAAACTATTAAAATACTTTGCAACATATCAAATTCAAAATTTTTCAGAACTCACCTGAGTCAACGTAATTGCTAATGAAATTTTCAGAATGATGTATCCACCACAGCTCAGATCTGTATCTGCTGTAAATCTTCTGTGATTGGGACTACAGGGTCAGAATGGGATGTAAGATTCAGCAGAAGATGCCAGCTCATCCAAACCAATATTATAAGAACTTTACAACAACCACTTCTAGGACAGCTGAGACTAATACTTTCAGACTTTGAACTGATACAAAATTAATCATTTCATCTTTGTTCAGAAAAACAGGGAAATTCAAATCACTGTGACCAAACATTTGTATATGAACAATTTTTTTATTATTATTTTCCATAAATCATGCATTATTAAATGTTTTGCTAGAGGAATTCCATCAAGTTTAACTTCAGAAGCACGTTTTTGTATTTTTAATTATTATTATAATTATTCCTATCTACATTTTTCATTCTCATTTATGCCTAAATATAATAAAAATATTACTATTCATACAAAACGTTGACCTTTTTCTCTTCTATATAACCCAAATTTGCATCCCCCTACTTAAATGTTATTGCACATCTTCTTAATTAAATTGATGCAGAATGAATAAACAGCACCAAGGACTGAATTTTATTGTAAAGAGACCATGCCATGACACCAGGTGTCAAATCCCCTGTAATAATATGTGCAATAGAGATGTTCATCTGCTGTCAATCACAGACAAGAATCACTCTGTTGCCTTTGCAAGGTCTTCTAAAAAACTTCCGTATTTCTTGTATGAGCACAAAGAAAAATATTTTCTCTCTTCTAATTCAACTATATTCCAAAGTTGAATATTATGATGTAATGGACAATAAAAAGGATAATGATCAAGAAATACTTTTTTATTGGTTGTTTGTTTTCTTGAGTGTTTTTCCTTTCCCAGCATTTCCTTTTGTCCAGATTGCAGCAGTTTGTTTGTTTTCTTTTTTGACATCTACGATGTCAAGCAAAACTAGATTTTATTTAAAGGTAGCGGTATCATATTTTTCCCCATAATCTTAATTGCGTAAACATAACAGGAATTCATATTGGGCTCCAAAATTCCTGCAATAAGTGAGACCTGAATCTAAATACACAATACCCAATCGATGAAACTTTGCAAGACATTGCAGCACTTAGACATCATGGGTATATGCCTCTGTAGGATGGGCCCTTAAAACAGCTCCCTAATCTATATAATAATATCAATAATGAAGCTTTCAGTAGATATCAACCTCCTGCTAAGTGCACGCTCTCTGTTTGAAAATCTTGCTAATTCAAGACCATTAAAATAGATTCTCTTAAAGACTCCATTCTGTCAAACACCAAAACCAGAGATATATAGAGAAAGGGATTTAATTATCACTGTTCTATATCTCGAACTGTGAGTTTTTCCTGAGTAATAATTGCCTAAGTTTGTCTTCAAAAGGCATTTTAATAGTGTTAATACTAGTAAATATTGCTCGTTTTGGTACTGATGTGCCATTTTAATGGGTCCCACGGTTTCTAAAAGTCATTTCTTATTGTTTTACTGTAGAAAGAATCTCACTTTAATTATGTCATAATTGTTTGTAAGCCATAGAATCTTAATTAATGCCAATGGCTTAAAGGCACATACTGAGCACAAACTTTATGGTTCTGTTTGTTTTCCAGGCTCTTCCTTCTGTAACAAAAGCCCCAGCATGAGTTCCTATGAGCTGCCTATTTCCTGTGGTCCTTTCTCTTTGTTGTTGATTTTTACGTTGATATTTTGTAGTCTTCTCCCTCTTTCTGCCTCCCTACTTCTGTCATATTTATTTGTATGTTCTTCTTTCTGTTTTTAACCTCATTTCAATGGATAATTACCAATAGATTTCTAGACACAGCACAAATATGGGATTCAAAGTTAGGAGTAGGTAGGAACTGCAATAAAACCATAGAAATTATGTTTCTCTAAATATTTGTTTTTCCATGCTGGGAAGCTTAGCCACTTGCATGATGCTTCTAAAAAAAAAAAACAAAAAAAAAAAAAAACAAAAAAAACAAAAAAAAACCACCTGCTTTTTACAATATATCTAGAATTGGAAGACCTCAAGGAATTGTTCTGATTAGTTCAAATATCCTGGTCATGGCTTCGATGATGAGCAAAAGTATGAAAAGATATTGCAGAAAAAAAAATTCCAAAATTTCTGCTGGAAGATAAATAATCCTGCTTCTCCAGTTGAATCAAAGGTAAAGAGACAGAAAATGGCTACAGCAGATTCTCACCTGGATTTAGTTACAAATCATTTTCATCACAGTAGTAGCTCAAGTCTTAAATCCAGATTCTTGTATTCTAACTGCTGCTTAAACACAGAAATAATTCTGTTACCATGCAAAGCCAAGAGAGACAACATTATCCTTTTACAGGATACAAAGAAATGATACATAAAGAGATTAAAGAACTAAATTTTCAAAGATACTCACATATGCAACTGATTATAACTTTTTTTTCCTTGAAGTATCTCAGCAAGCTACATACCTGAGCGGTCTGTCTGTCATCACTTTCCACCCCAATCTCCAACCATATCAAAATAATTATCCACTAGTATAATGTCGAATAAAACCACATTACAGTTATTAGATGGTTTTTGGATTTTTTTTTTCCCCCTAGAGTATATTTCTAAGCTTTTATTTTATCTTTCCTCATGGGAATGTATTTTAGACAAAAAAGAGATCACAATATATAAAATTGTATTTGCTTTATTTTAATGTAATAACAAATATGAGATTAATTCCCTCCCATATTTGTTATTTTTGAAGATATCTCCTTTCTTTTCTGTATTTGTCTGTCTTCAGGTACTTAAAATCACCAAAAGTAAAAATTGCTGGATAAAATTTCACAATACACATTATTAATAGAAAAGAGGAGGAAATATCCAAATTTGTCATTCTGGAAATTGCCAGTAGAGATTTTGGGAAGTCAGAGGTGCTTTTCCTGCAGAGAAACCCCTCCCAGCGCAGAGGGTCCTGTGCCACACTCTGAGTCCCAGGCACCAGCCACTAATGAAGGCAGAACACTGGGCTGGATGAACCAGCGCAGTTCCAGCACAGCAGCTCCCAAACATGAAGACGTGGTTGTTCCTGAAATCCTGGCAAGTTCCCCCCCCTTAAAGCAAAACCCCTGACAACTGATAGGTGCTCACAGCTGAGATCCTGCAACACTGGCATCAAGTGTAAAGCATCCTAAAAGGGAAAGGACCAGGATGTCTCCTTCCTGCAAGGAGATCGAAAATTTTGGGACATGGATTGTCCTCTTCAGGCAAGCTATGCTTCCTTTAAATCATGCTTTACCATATAATGAAGCAACTCTTTACTGCCAGGGATGCAATCTGTCTGCAAGTAAGAAGAGACACAATATCTTTTCCAGGACCTCTGACTCTCGCAAGTGAGGGAGATTTTTGACACCTAGTCTTTCCAATAAAATATTGAGACCTTTCATGGCAAATTAAGTTTTCTAAATACAAATGACCAGCATCTCTGTGAAAACACTTAATTTGCAAAGGAGGGAAAATCTTTGTGAAAAACACTTATACTTCTTTAATTATAAGCATTCTGATTTTTCCCTTTCCTTTTCTGTTTTAATAATAATTTTTAAAAAGCAAGATATTAAATAATGCTAGTATGTATGTGGGTGAAACTGTAATGGGATGCAATTAGATACAGACAAATATCTAGAATTTAATAAAGAAAAGTGTAACTGTGTACTGGACACCATGTAAGTGACTTTTATGGTACAAAAGTGTTGTCATGAATCCATCTAAATATTTTGGGATCGATCATGAGACTGACAGATATTATTCCAACTTGAGTGTGAGAAAGTTTTACATGCCAAGTACCCATCAAACACCACCTTCAAAAAAATTCCACTCATTCTAATGAAGTTCTAGCATTAGCGGCCAGTTTTATAGAGAAAATTTTGTAGATGCCATGAGCTTCCCTGGGGCCAACACCTTGAAAACTTTCTGTAGGGATCAAGAACATGTGCTTGTCAAAACACTGGAAAATATTTTCAGGAATATTTCTTAAGAGTCACACAGTGGCAGAGGAATGGACTTTTCTTCTTCTATCTTGCATTAGCTTTAACATTCATTGGGAAAAAAAAGAGATAGTATTTTGAAAAATGGGCTTTTGGTCAAGTTCTCAAATCGCATAAATTGCTGCATCTCTACTGATCTGTCCTATTACTTGGAATTCTGTTCAGGGAGAGGGAATCTCATGTTTTTCTGGTTTCACCAAATATCCTTCCATTTCACCTTTCATTCTCCAGGGCAATGATTATCAGATGTTGAAGACAACATATAACTTTTTGCCTCAGGCAAATTCACAAATGTTTGCAGCTTTGCTGCAGGGCAGAGGTAGAATATAATCATATGTGCCACAAAAATAGTTCTTTTCACAGTCAAACTAGAGAGCTTTTTAGGCCAAGATTAAATTTGTCAATATTTCTGGAGAAATTAGCCCTCATGTAGAGGGAGTTGCAGAGTGAGAATTGTTATATTGCTAATGTAAGGAAACACATCAGAATGCTCTGCTTACATGTAGACATTTCCAACTGAGCTACTCATCCAAACTCCTTCACATCCAGTGGAGAACAGGTGGGAACTTTTGGGACAATATTCATCTCAGGCCCATATCTAAGATGGGTCAAAGGCTCTCAAAGGATGGGGTTTTTCCGCTTACCTAGGCAATGGTGACTATGTGAGATAAAAACATTTTCATTCCACCACCCACAGTCAGAAGTAAGAAAATCCCACTGTGAGTTTCAGATATGGCCATACCAGTGTAAATTGTGCAAGTGGGAAGCAGGTGTCCGAAGCCAGCCTCCCATTTGTCTTGCTCCCAGGACACTTGAAGTTTTTGGCACCACCTACAGATGTAATGTGTCTTCCCTGGTGCAGAATGGGCTGAACACACCCCTTTCCCTGCCAGACATCCCACCCATGTCCCTTCCCACCCCTATTCCTTCCCACCCCTGTTGCCCTGGCACGGAGCAGCAGTGGGAAGGGCCCTGCACGGTGCAGGGTGACAGGAGCTGTCTCCATCACGGGGTGTGTGAGTGCCACATCACTGCACCATCACAGCCTTGTCTGCGCCGTGTCCATAACCGGCTTACTGCACTCACTTGAGCACTCTATTTATATAGTATTATCTTCAATTGTGCTACGCATTTTAAAATCCATTTTAGCCACTCTCAGGACCCTATTCAAGAACTGTGGCTATAACCTACCAAAGTTATCTGGTTTAGTGACATGAAGTGAAAAAAAAATAAAATGAGTGCCTGAATTACCACAGGGTTTCTGCTCATAATGGGTGACTAAATACAGTACAGTGCTCTGTTTTAAAACTGTCAATAACCCATCGTCCCTTTTTTTTTATATTTACTTTAATGAGAATAACTCACAACAACAGCAGCTTGTCATCACTTCCATCTCACTGCTCTTGTTTACACACAGGGCTGTAAAACTTTACCTCCGCAGATTGCTTTAAAAACATAAATAAAAATAAAATCTAATTTACATTTTTGTTCCAACTGGTTTTCTTGACAGACAGCTGCCCACAGCTCAGTGGTTGCTCTGTTCAGTGTACTTTAATTTTCAGCTTTCAAGTTTTTCTGCAGCCCATTCAGAAGTAAATTCTCAGGGAAAATTGAGCTCTGTCATGGATGGATTAGTACTATAATAGTTGGTCACATATCTTGCATGAAACCTTTCAAAAGCAAGGCAAATGAGAAGGAAATGAAATTCATTTCATACTTCTTCAAGCACGCTAAAAGACTTTCTCTCCAAGTAATCTGTGAAGTACCACTAGTTTATTGGAGGTTCACATAACTACCATTACATTATACCTTGTCACAATCTCATATATTGGGTGACTGCTTTTTCTGAACTGATGGTACCTGCAAAGTGTGCTCCATAGGCACTGAGGAGAGAATACCGTTTCTTAGATCAAAATGTATAGGTCCTAGGAATGGCATAAATAAAGGTACTTGAAGCAAATTGGGACATTACAGGTCATAGGTCAATGAAATCTGAAAGAGAGATATATTGGGGAGAAGTCGTGTTTGCTATGTGATGAAATGATATACTGCGAAAGAGAAGGGAGGGAGAGAGGAGAGGGAAAAGCAAGAGAGAGAAAGCATAATAAAGTTTTTTCTCCACAGTTAAGGTGCAGGAGCTGCAGCCATTTTCCCTGGTGGAGAGGGAAGTATCTATATTGCTTTTAGCAATCCATTTGGTTTCTTTGTCATTTGCAATGAAGGCAGTGCTTCATCCCTTAAGCACATCTGTGTGCATCTCCCAGAGTGTATAAACATGTGTTTTATTTCTTCTTAGGGTAAGATAAACAAATATCTGCATTATTTTGGATAGTTATTTGATTCTGCCTTTTAGATGAAAACTATTTGCAAGTGAAGGGAAAAAGAAATAGCTGCAGAGATCTTGTTCATGTGTTGATGGTGTCACAAAGAATTGTAAGCAGAAATGTGGTTGGTGTTTCACTGCTGATGCAGGTAGGGAAAGAATAGGTGTGAGCCCTGATTCAGTCCCTGGTTCAGGTAAGGAATTAAATATAAGTTTTAGGCTTCTGGAAACGAAAAACCTACTTGAAGGCCCTGATAAATTAGGAGTTAGAACTGAAGATTTTCTAAACAGAATTGTTTTGTTCGGATTTAAGTGGGAGAGTGTGATCATTTAAAAATATCTTTAGAATAGATAGTAATTGTGATTTAATTGCTAAGATATTTGTTTTTCTGGTTGTCAAAGTGCTTCAACACTAATTCAAACTCTGTGTGTTCACATAAAAGTGTTGAAAATATATTTTATTGATGTATTTTAATTGCAAAGCATTTTATTTAGGAAAAAAATAAAAAGATAATTCTCAAAAATACATGAAAAATATTTGAAGTCCCAAAATAAAATCACAATATGTTTTGCTTTCTCTGATTCTATTTTTCCTCAAAACTTCTATTTGAGGCAACAAAAAATAATTATAGCTCCACCAAATAAATATTAAAGAAAAAAATATTTTTTATGAATAATTGAAGTCAGTGACTTGCAGTCAGATCTTAGCCCAAAAGAAACCCAACCAACCAATCAAAACCAAATCCAAACCCTCCTCCAAAACACAAAACCAAAGAGATCAGCTTTACCCAATTACAGAAATTCCTGATAAGTGCTGAAGTCACCCTAGGAATTTAGCATTTAGATATGACACTTTAAATTCTACGTAAGAAGACATGACACCCAGTATTTTCCGCAGTGCAAATACTGAAAAATGTTTTATTTTATTGTTTTAACCTTTTACTTATATCAAGAATAAGGCTAATTTTCCCACTCTGTCTGCTATTAAGACAATTCATCTTCTAGAACCATCCAAGAGCTTCCACATAAGGTGGATCATAACTTTTCCTATTACTGTTATTGCTCAGGATTAAATTTCTGTCCACTGCAATTTTAAGTTAAAATATTATTCACTGTGCTCCCCCTTATTCTATGTTTAATAAACAAGTTGAGTCCGTGTCGGAAGAGATCCTGAGCAAACTGGTCTGGTGGAAGGTGTCCCTGCCCATGACAGGAGCTTGGAAAGAGATGTTCCCTAAGATTCCTTCCAACCCCAACCATCTGTGATTCTGAGATTCTAAGTTACATCTCGCGGCACAAGTAGAGGGGGAGCCTAAGATAATAATTTCTCTGATTTAATTGCTTTAAATATGGCCATGTTGCCTTCTCAGATGCAGTTGTGGCAGTATGCAAGAACAGCCCCTATGTACCAGAATTTTCTTGTGCTCTTTGAACAGAGATCAAAAGGCAAGCTCCAACCTAAAGTAAGTGCCATGTAAACATAAACCAAGGGAAAGAATAAGAAAAAAGCTTAATTCGGATAAAAAATTCAAGACAAAACATAGGTGAGCCTATGAGACAAGACTTTTCTGTATATCAGAAATACCTCTCTTGAACAGCCTGTCCTGATTTCTGTGAATAGAAATGGTTAAAGTCAAACCAATGACAAGTGCTTAGGAATAAAGACATGACTAGCAGAAAGCAGCAGGAATCTTTTCAGAGGTATGTACCCCAACAGAAGGTGGGCTCTGCAATTAATACCTGGAACTATTCACAGCTCATTTCCTTGGAGAAGTTGTATAAGGTAAGCAAATGTAGCTAAATGGGAGGATACTGTTCCATAATTAACCATTAATATAAGAGTATGTCACCCAAAAAATCTCTGCCCAAGAGAAATGCACCAAATGACACAGACATCTGATTAGTGAAGGCATGGAACAGATTATATGGGGAAACCTCAGCATCTTCCTCAGCTTCAATCAGTCATTGATTAATATTATTTAGTGCTCTAGGTCCTGCTTTCCATCAGCCTCCAGGTGACTTAACAAAGTGGAAGACAAGAAATTAGAGCTAAAAAGGACCTGAGAAGTTAACCTGTCAGTTCTCCCAGTAATGCAAAGGGATGTTCTGTACAGTGTGTTTAAAAAAGGCCAAGAAGGCGGTCCAAAAGAGAAGAGTTTCTGATTACACAATGGAAGAGCAAAGCTCCCTGGGTTATATTTGTACACTGTCTACTGGGAGAAGGAAAAAAGGAGCTGCAGTTGGAACAAGTGAAGTTTTCCAGAAAATATTATGGTTTCTGTTTTGGGAGATGGATTATCTTTTGTATTGTTTTTAAATAAAATCAAAAATTTGTGCTGAATTTTTACATATCGATATTCAATTTTAAAAACTCATTTCTGAAAGTAGCTTTTGAAGAAATACAACCCCCAAAAATATCAGATCGAAGAAAATAAGAACAAAGAACCTCAATAAGCTCACAGTTTAATTTGAAAGATATAGAATTGTTTCCATTCGGGTATTTGAGCGATTTAAAGGTGAGAATCATTTATTTTAAGTTCATCCCCATTACCTGAACAAATCTAGTAAATGAGGAAGATACAGACAGAGAGCACAAATTGTCTCATTCTAAGACAAGCTTGTGAGAAGGGACAAATTGCCTTCTGGAGTCTTGATTCACCTCCACAGGCTGAAGTAGGAGCCTATTTTAGTAGGTTAGACTGCACAGAGAATTTAGACTTCTGAAATTAGGCAAGATGAATATCTCCAACTGTACTTTGATGGACTGTTCCAAAAGATAGCCATTACCTGAAAGAATCTTTTAACTTCTGCTAACAGCATGATCATTCAGTGAACCTAAACTCCAGAAGATTTGTTTGCCATTGGAGGCAAAATCAGAAGAATGTGATAAGGCTTTTTGAAAGGCCGAAAACTTAGTTGATATAACATTTCACAGTCCTAAAAGGGGTAATGAGCCATCTGTATCACTAAATCTTAGGCCAAAACCATTCATATGTCCAATACTTGTGACAACAGGGTCTGAAGAAAGGAAGTTTGGTGGGAAAAAAATAGAACAGAAAAAGTTTTTTGGTGGCCTTTCAGCAGGGGGCAGTGTGTATTCCATCATTAAAACAAGTTAGAAATACACCTCAGCAAACCTGAACTGCCTGCGATGCAGGGGTATGAGGAGGTCAATAAGATATGCTGGACTTAGGACCATGCAGCAAATTATGAAGTGAGTAGTGCTAAAATCAATATGATATTTGACTGTCAGCCAATGCAATTTGTTCAAAATAGGTTAAATTCACTCCTGCCATTTCCTCTTTTATAAAAAACTTGGCAGTCTCATTCTGTTATCAAGTGCAAAGCCCTCTCTGAGATCTGACTGGGGTAGAAATGAATGCAATTTTGAAATATTCCATAAATGCAGAGTGATACAGGGCCTAAGATAGGCATGAAATCAGACTGAAACTTTTTATCTCCTGCATATCAGTTAGCCGTAAGACGAGACAACCTTTGCCAGACCTTTTTCCCCTCAAAGCAGAAAACAAAATATGTTAGTGTTTTGCACAACCACCACACCCTTCATCTTTCATCTTAAAGAACTGTATAAACATCAAGGTACTTAAATTATTAGTGCATTATCATTGCTGAGGTAACATAGAGGCCAGAAATGAGGGCTCTGCTTACTGAGTTTTGTACCTACAACTGACAAAAAGAACTGTTTCTATCCAGTGCAAAGAATGCCGTGGTGGAATGGCAGTTGCTGGGACAAATGTACATTACACAAATGTAAACTTGAGGCAGATCTATTGAAGTCAGCGGTACCAGGACAAGGTAAAATTTGTGCTAGGACAAGGGCCGTACAATCTAGGATTATAAAAAATATACACTTGAACAATGTCAAAGTGGCAGCTTTTTTGTTAAGCATATTTCTTCCTCAAAGGATAAGACAAGACATCTCTCAAAGATTTCTATTCCTTCCTTTTATGTGGATGTCTAAATAGAAAAATATAATTAATGTAATTATAATTGTTGCTATTATTACTATGACTACCTCTTAGCCTTCATGTTTATAGCTGAATATTTAGGATTTTTATTTTTTAACAAGGTTTCAATGCATTCAGGCAAGGGGTGGAAATAGAACTGGTAGTTACCCACAGAAAATGAATTATGCACCAAATTGTAAATATTCCATTTCCTTTTCTGATCTGAAAGTCCCCAAAGAAATATGAACACTTTATTTAAAATTCATCTGCAGTGACATTTCCTGGCTGCACAGAGCACTCCCACAAATGCACAAGTATTTGCAAAAAAAGATAGCTTTTTATGAGAACGCTACTGTGTGTTAATTCTGTTTTTTTGCAGTCAGTCTGCTCTCTCTTTCTCAAATCAAATGAAATACTTCCAAGTGATGTGCTGTGAAACACTAGATGTAAATAAATGCATCTTTCAAAAATAGGATTTAACTTATTTATACAGTTGAATTTATTTATACTACAGGATAAAGATTCATTCAGATAAAATACTTATTACAAGATGCACAAAGGCTGAAGGACAGGTTTGATACACTATCAGCTGACAAGTAAACAACGGGACACAGCGATGTAATACTCCAGCTACATAATAGATAATTTCTTCCGTAGTCTTGGCTGTTTATTAGGCTAATAATGTTATCTACATCTCTTTGAGCAACCTACCTGTAGCATGGCATCAACTCTGTCTAATTAGATTGGAATCTTTTAGTTATGATGATGTACTTTCAACAAAAATGGGATGGAAACAAAATCATCACTTCTGCCATTATCTTATAGAATTTCTGGTATTTATTGAAACTCTGTTTCTGTCATTTACTTTTTATTCTATTACTGGAAGAAAAAAAAGTCGACTAGCTTTTTTCTTGATTGCTACTAAAAAATCACATATTTATGTAGATATTTTATTGTTTGATTAAGAAGAAAAAACAGAACCAAATGAAAAATGAAAGCCCAAAGAACCAATCTCATAACCCACGCTTCCTAAAAAAACACCAAAAACCCCCAATCCAGCCAACCAACCAACCAATCCACCAACCAATAAACATAAAACCAAAACAAAACAAAACAAAAAACTGTACAAAACCAAACCAAACCAAACCAAACCAAACCAAATCAAACCAAATCAAACGAAACCAAAACAACACAACCTCCAGAAAAAGCCAAAACCAATTCACCAACTACCCAACCAACCAAAGAACAACCAAAAAAACCACCAAAACAAACAAACAATCAAACAAACAAAAGAAGACAAAAGCCCAAAGGCCCTCAAAACATCAAAAACCAGATTTCTTTACATTAAGTTATTTTGTGGTGGTTTTGTTGTTGTTGTTGTTGTTGTTTGGTGGTTTTGTTTGTTTGTTTGTTTGTTTTGAGAAAGAATAAAGTTGATCTCTCAATTTGCTTGGCACTCTGGATATGAGCATTTTCTGGAGAGAAATGTCTATTTGATTTTTTTTTTTTAAGCTGCAGTGCAATGTTTTGACAAGTTTACAGAGAATCACTCTGAAGTGTGCATGGAAGGAGAGTGCTGAGTGACCTTCAGGTCCAGCTGACTCATCCCATGCACCTCATATTCGTGCACCAGTGCCACTCACCATTTCTAAAAGCTCTGCATCACCCAGTAAGGGTGGCTTAGCCATGGCCTTTCTACCTCCGTGAGCAGGAAAAGACCCACTCATAGGACAGGTCATGGATTCTGTGATGGATGTCTTGAATCACTCAGAAAAATCACCCTTTACAGGGAGCCTAAGTAAGTTTTGGGAGTCTACTACCCAGTTACTGATGTTAAATGGATTAATTTCACTACTGATTTGTGGAAAATGAATTCTCAGACTAACTAACTTACTAACTCAGAAAATACAAAAAGACTGTAAGATCAAGAAGCTTTATTTCCAACATTTTGCCCCTAATATACCAAATTTTGATGTTCTGGACAACATCTTCTTCTAAAAAGACAAAAAACCTGAAGAGAAAAGAAGAAAAAAAAGGTGCTGTGGTTTTCTTTAAAGCAGTGTTGCTTAGATCAGAAAAGAGGACATTGGTGCTGAATTCCCTACATGAAATCCCAGCTGATCATTATGATGAAACACACAGAGATCATTTTCCTTTTTCTCTTACAATTACATCTGTCTATTATTACAGCTTCTTCAGTACACCCTGTACTTATTCCGTGGTTCTTTCTTGATGCAGAATCTCAAGCTCTTCTTTTCTATAGAGGAGATTACTTAATACTGACTCCTCACTCTCCAAGGTTCATACTACAAGTTTTTCAAAAACCAATTAGTACTAAAAAATGTCTGTCTATAATTTTTCCCTGAAAATTAACTTTAAATACTTGAATAAAATAGATTTAAGCAGGAAATGTTTTTATGCTTTAGCATTTCTCCTTTACCCTGCACAAAATAAAATGCAGTTTGATGACTTGTCTTTGCAAAAAAAAAAAAAAAAAAGGGAAAAATGTAGGAGTTTGATGTTGTAATGCATGGTGTCAGTTTCTAATTTTACCTTTTATATCTTCATTATGTTTTTAATGTCTTCATTCCAAACTTTCTCTGACTTCATAGCCTATCATAATTTAACAACTTGTTCCCTCACAGACAAGAGGGAACAAGTGTCTCATCACCCTCACGGACAAGAAATTCTTCCTAACACAGCATCTAAACCTAACTTCTTTAATTTCGAAGGAATTATCCCTTGTTCTATCACTCCATGACCCTGTCAGAAGTCTCTCTCTTGCAGTCTGTTTAGGCACTGGAAGGTGCTCCAAGGCCTCCCCAGACCCTGCTCTTCTCCAGGCTGAACAACCCCTGGTCTCAACCTGTCTCTGTAGAAGACGACCTCCAGCCCTTGGATCATCTTTGTGTTCCTCCTATGGACTCATTTCAGAAGATCCAGGTCCTTCTCATATTGTGGTCCCTAGAACTGTTCATAGCATTCCAGGTGGGTCTCACCAAAGCAGAGGAAAAGGGCAGAATTCCGTCACTCCACCTGCTGCCCACTTGTCTCTGGATGCAGCCCAGGACTCGGTTGTTTCTGGGCTGAACACACACACGGTGCTGAGGCATGCCCAGTTTTTCATCCAGCACCCCCAAGTCCTTCTAGTCAGAGCTACTCTCCATCCATTCTCTGCTCAGCGTGTATTTGTGCTTGGGATTGCCCCAACCCACATGCAGCACCTTGCAAAATAATCATGGTGCTCCTAAAAATAAAGTGAGGAATCATTTTTTTCACATAGCAGGACAAATTCCCAAAAGATCCACATTTACTACAACATACCAAGACGCTTTTTTTCTGTTTTCATTAATTACCACCCCTTTAGGCTAGAATCTTTATGTGTCTCCTTCTATTGTGTTCACTTGCCAGAGGTGGAAGAAAATCACCCGTATGTCTCTTGTGATTAAAGCTTCACTTAAGGACTAAGGCTTCAGATACTCTTGAGGTTTTCAGGTGGTTTTGCATTCTGCGGTTTGTCGCCATGGAGTTCTTTGAAAAGTTGCAGCAGTTAGGGGGAAAAAAAAAAAAAGTTGAGGAAAGAGAAAGAGGGGGGGAAAGGCAATAATAAGATAACTAAGGAAGAACTTATTTTACACAGATATCTTCTCAGAATACATAATACAGTGTATAAGGCTCCTGACTTAGAGAAGGTAAAATATACTTTCAAAAACATCTCAGAGCAAACTGTGTTCCCAGTGGATCCTCACAGATTTTTCTCCTCCAAATCAACTGCTTAAAGTCCTCAGTCTGGTGGACATTTAAACATTGTCGTTCATTATATTTTGCAAATGGCCCCTTGTTTAGACAGTTTTTTCTCTTTCTTTTTCACTTTCATGAGTACAAGCACTCCTTACCCATGTCCATTTGCTATGAACTATAAACTAACAGACCGTATGACTTTAGACCTGAATTTAGTGAATAATCTCTGATGTACCATATCAGTTAGGCCTTGATGAGCCTATTGAAATCCAAAGGAAGATCCACATTCAGTGAGTCTCTTCAGTGAGAATTGGATCAAGAGCTTAGCAATGCTTAAAGCTTTCTCTAAGTTCTAGATGCAATATTGTATCTGCAATATTGATGGCAATAAACCAGACAGGCAGAGCTGAGTTAGGACCAAAATGAGCTATTGGTGCATTCATCTGTTAAGATCATAGAAGTAATAAAAGAATGGAACAAAGTAAGTAGCACAGAGAAAGATTCAGCAGTCGTATGCAGTTTCTTATATCAGCCAGTCAAACCTGACTGCATGGGGTTTTGGTTTGTTTGTTCAGGGTGGGTTTTTTGTGTGAAGATTTTTTGGATTTGTGGGAGTTTTATCCTTAAAAAGAAACAAAACAGACCATTTTAACAGAAACACAAGGACTCATTCTTATAAAGGCAACATTTATTAAAAAAAAAAAAGAGCCAACGTTCTTGCTACACTTAGGGTAGACTTCATTGCACTTACTGTTATTTTCAAAAAGTAATGTTTTCAGTCAGAACTATTTTATGTGGAAAATTTTCTATGGTTTACAACAGAGGTTTGAAAGAAGGTTCTTGAAGATCTTAGATCTCAAAAGCAAATCCTTTCTCCTATTTTCCCCATTCTGTCTATCCTCCCAATGTGTCTGGTTTTTTGGGGTTTTTTTGGGGGGAGGAGGAGGGTGTTGCCTGATGAATCAGTTTAACTATTGACAGAATAATATTCAAATGAAAGTGACTCTAAAGGAAGAAAATGGTCATACACCTTGTGGTTTGGGAGAAAGAAATCCAAATTACTCAGACTACGCAGAGGTACCCCAATATTTACTCAGAACGGTCGAGTGCATGCTGGTGTAGCTCTGCATAGCCTTTATCACACATTATAGGCTGCTGTTAGATGAGACATGAAAAAATCACAAGAGCTCAAGAACAACAGTCAAAGGGAAGAAAAACACTGGGGTTTCTCCATTGCACTGAAAGGTAGCAAACATTATTTCAGCAATACAGACAGTATCTATCAAAAAAAAAAAATCCCATAAATCTCAGTTTCAACTGTCAACAGTCTGCAGCATTGCTTTCGTCCCATTCCTACCTGTGTCCCTGAAGAAGTAGGCCTCAGTGTCATGATCTAGAACCCACAGATGAAATAAAGAGTTTTTTGAGCACCTATTGCAGAAATCAAATTACAAAGGGTATTTAAAACATCTTTTCCACCTCCTGAAAAATGTTTCACAACAAATAAGTCAAGCAGCTCTTTTCCTTGTTCTTAAATGATTGATTCAGGTATCTGATGTTTAAGGCCTTCTTTATTTCCGAAACTCCCTTCTAACACGGTCACCAAGTGACTGAACCTCAAAAACAAAGTTTCAAGCCTTCTCTCTTCGCTGATTATTATTGTCTCATTCAGATTTTTCCATGCCCAATGTATCAGTTGCTGCAGATTCTTTACCTCACTTTCTTATAGCTTTTTTCTTGCTTGTTATGTAGGGCGTACGGGCCAGCTAGTTAAAAGTTAAAATAACTCCCAGGAACTGGCTAGCTCGTTTCAGGTTAAGAGATACTTAATTACTTTTTTTTTGTATCTAATCTTCAACATCAAATCAGATAGTGTGGTTTTGGTGCCTTGCAAGTGCACTTTATTTGATAATCAAACAGGATTATAAAACTTGCATGGCAAATGCATAAAAACTACTACTACTATTAATAATAATAATAATACATAAATCCTTCTTCTTGCAGCTGCTGAAGATTTGATTAGACAAATCTAACTGAACAGGATCAGCTGATAAATACCAGAAGCCTGTGATATCAGACTAGATTATTTAATGGTTCTAGGCTAAAAATCCTTAAATCTGTGAAATCTCGATGACATCTGATATATTTAGGTTAGGCTCATAATGAGTTACATACTTTGTCCCACTGCCTCCATTGAGAATATTAACGAGGTAAAAATGATAAAGGAAAAAAAATATGGTTCGAAGTGTAACATCTATCAACATGTTTAGACTCTCAGATTCTTCTTAGAACTCCCCTAACCTCATATTGATTCCCTGAAATCAATTAAATCAATGAGTGACGTGAAACCGAAATAGGAGTCAGAACTCTAAAATCTATCTTTGGGACTGGGCCTTTATGCTCCATTACGAACATTTGAATATCTTCTATGTCAACATGGCTATAGTGAATTCCATTCTCTGGATCATAGGCATATTAAGTTCAGTTCTGACTTTCTTTATGGAATTTGATTTCCAACCGTGAACATTATCTCCTGTTCAACAAGCTCCAGTGTAATTTTCCATTTTGTTTCATTGAGTTAAAGGAAGAAAAGAAACTGTCTTGCGAGTCTTTCATTTTATAGACAGCTGGTCATTTCATTAACACTTTTCATACTCTTGTTTGTCATGATGACTGACTATAGTAAAAAGATTTTCTTCCCATTAACATATGATAGAGCAGCACTTTTTTTCCCAGGGACGTATTGATCGGGTGAGGAGTACATTTATTAAAATGTAACCAGCATCAACTTGCTGGCTCGTGCAAATGGGACACACTTTAACCAATTAAATAGTCATGAAGAAGAGGAAAATCAATATTTCTTGGATCTTTCTACTCAAAACTTTGCCAGCAAAATGGCCTATAGATTTACAAAATGAATAAACAAATGAACATAAATCTTATTATTTTGATTTTTAATTATATATTGGGTCAGAAGAGAAAATTCACAGTTATCTGGAGCAAGATTAACATCAGTTAGATAAATCTAATTCTATGATTCATAAATTACTGTAGTAGGGAAGCTTAATTTATATCAATCAAAATAAATTTCTTGCATTCTCAGATCTTACAGTATTTCCTTTTTGTGTTCAAAAGTGATTTTCAATATTAGTTGTAAAAGTATTTTGAAGGCTCATTTCAAAATGCAATGAGGAAAAAGAAAATCACAACAGGCTGTAATGAGCACTGATTAGACTGAAGACAGACCACATCATTATATTTAAGGGTGGCACCTCAAAAGTTTCTTCTATGCTCTATTTTTACTTGCATTCTTAAATCTTAAGCCATAGTTTGTATAGTAAATGTGCTATGCTATAATACTCCGGGTGCTATTGTTCATAACTATTTTAAAGGATTCCAATGAGACCCCATTATGCAAACTCCAGGAAGGTGTCAGTGTACAAACATAGGCTACTGGTGGCTGGAATAAGGTAAAGGAAAGATTTCTTTAGGAAGTGAAAAGCCAGTTTAGCTCCAAAACCAGCTTAACTCACATCCAGGTGCTGCCAACCGTATGTTTCACATGGAGGATAGTCCAGTGTAATTTGTTGTGTCGGAAAGGCAGATTGAAAGGAACAGATAAGGGATGTAAATTAGAGGTTGCATGGTGCTGAATGAGTGTTGTGGGACATTCACAAAGATAAGAACTGTTATGTGGATACAGAACCCTTTTAGTAACTCCTAGAAGAGAAGCTGTATCAGTGACCGGTTGAAAAACTCCTCGGCAGTCACCACTGGTCCAGAAAGAATCCAGTATGTACATAAAAATTTGTTTATTATCTAAGGGGATCTGCTGTCAAATAAACCTTCCAGCACCTGCTTTGTTTATGTTTTGGGTGTCTTTGTTGGTTTTTTTTTTTTTTTTTTAACTTAACACACTCATTCACACCACTCAAACTACAAGATGTACTAATTACTATGAAGTTTGGTGTGTTGTTGGTTTTGTTAGATAAGTTGCTCAGAATTTTACCTTTCGACATTTACTGGAGTTGCACCTACATGGTGGTTGCATTTCTTATTATTCCTATTGTTATGCTGTAGCAGGTTGACTGTGGCTGGGTGCCAGGTGCCCACTCAGTCGCTCTATCACTCCCTTTCCCACTGGGTTGGGGGAAAGAATAAGATGGAGCACAACCAGCAGTGTGAGATAAGGCAGTTTTATTACAGTACAAGACAGAAACAAGTGGAGATCTCTGTGCGCAAGAGCTAAAGAGGAAAAAAAGTCAGTCTCTACTTCCCATCAGCAGCGATGTTCAGATGCTTCCTGCGAAGCAGGGCTTCAGCACGTGTAGCAGCTCCTCCAGAAGGCAAACACTGAAAACTCACTAATGCCCCCCCTTCCTCCTCTTTCCCTTAGCTTATATATCTGAGCTGACATCATATGGAATGGAATATCCCTTTGGCTTATTTGGGTCACTTGGCCTGGTTGTGTCCCCTCCCAGAATCTTGCCCACTTCCATGCCCTTTGGTGGGGGAAGGAATGTCAGAGGGACAGCGCTGCTCAGCAGTAGCCAAAACACTGGTCTGTTATCAACACCTGTCCAGCTACCCATGCAAAGCACAGCTCTGTAAGGGCTGTGAACTTTACCTCGGTCAGACCCAATATAAGCTCCACCCCTTATTCCATACCATTTGCAACATGCTGGGATCTCACATCATTGCTAAAATCCTTTAGCCTTCTCTATACCAAACATACATTTTATTAACTACTATCACCTGTCCTTTCACATCCCTCCAGGTGGTTCCCATTCCAGCAGGATGTGAGGTCAGGACAGGAGAAATAGTGCACTCGATCATTGGTGGCTGGGCACCAGCACCGTCCCTGTTCATCATCGCCTTTGTCTTGCTACTCACCACAATTCATTCTTTGTCAGCTCATGTCCCTCCTGCTACTTTACCTCCTGTAACATACCATTTACACTATAGGTTATTCTTACCCCAAGGTTAAATTTCCTTGAGGTTCACATGGGGTGTCCCCATCCTCCCGCATCACCCACCAAGTACAAAAGACAATCCCACGAATGGGTTTGTTTTTTCCCGTGGGGGAAGAAATCCACAGAGACTTCCCCAGCCATTCCCTACATGTAATGCAGGAACCTTGTCTCCTTCCACAGTGTCTAAGGGCTTTGCTTGGGCGGGACCAGGGTGGTTAGCAGATTCCCTAGCATTGAGTAGACAAGTGGCTTCTGCCAAGTTCACATCCCAGTGCTTCCATGTCCCATTACCTAACGCCCTTATCATAGTTTTTATATCTTTCAGTCTTCCCAGAGGCCTGTGGATGATAGGGAATGTGATATAACCACTTAATGCCATGCCTCTTTACTCAGGAGTTTATAAGATTGTTTCAAAAATTCGTCCCATTGTCTGACTCAATTCTAAAAAGACTGTCATGGTTTGACACTGGCCCAACACCAGGCACCCACGAGAGTCGCTCGCTCACCCTCCCCTGCCACAGCTGGACAGGGGAGAGAAGAAAAAGAAGTTAACGAAGGCTTCATGAGTGAGATAAGGACCAGGAGAAAACACTTCAAGGGCAAAACAGGCTCAACTTAAGGTTGCAAAGTGAATTTATTAATAACAGAATCAGAGGAGGAAAATGAGAAGTAAAATAAGCCCTTAAAACACCATCTGCCCCCCAGCCTCTCCCTCCTTTCCACTGACAGCACAGGGAGACAGGGCTTGGGGGTTTTGGTCAGTTCATCACCGAAATTTTCTTCTTCTGCTCCAGGAGAGGAGTCCATCCCCTGTGAGGCCGTGGGGTCCCTCCCACAGGAGACAGTTCTCCCTGAACTTCCCCAGCCTGGGGCCACTCTCACAAGCAGCAGCCAAACCACACCTGCTGCAACGTGAACTCCCCCCATGGGCACACAGCCCTCCCAAAACTGCTGCCTGTGGGTCTCTCTTTCCACGGGGTGCAGTCCTCCAAGGACAGGCTGCTCCAGCCTGGAAGCAGGAGCTCTCTTTCTTCTCTGGGTCTCCCACTGGATCACAGCCTCCTCCAGGCATCCACCCGCTCCGGCACGGGCACCTCCCCCACAGGCTGCGGGTGGATCTCTGCATTCCCCATGGATCCCCATGGGCTGCGGGTGGATCTCTGCATTTCCCGTGGATCCCCATGGGCTGTGGGTGGATCTCTGCATTCCCCGTGGATCCCCATGGGCTGCAGGGGCACAGCTGCTTCACCATGGTCTTCCCCATGGCCTGCAGAGGAATCTCGGCTCTGGCGCCTGGAGCACCTCCTGCCCCTCCTTCTCCCCTGACCTTGGTGTCTCCATGTTGTTTTCCCTCACATGTTCTCACCTCCTCCTCTTCTCTGAGTAGGAGCAAAAACTTGTGACTTGGTTTTGATTTCCTTCTTAAATCTGTCATCACAGAGGCGTTACCAACCTCTCACACTGGCCCAGGTTTGGCCAGCAGCATGTCCATCTTCAGAGCCATCAGCCATTGGCTCTGCTGGACATGGTGGAAGCTTCCAGCAGCTTCTCACAGGAGCCAGCTTTGTGGCCCACCTGCTACCAAAAACCAGGCCCTGCCAAACAAATACATATGCATATTTTATTAGAGATTCTTTCAACCAAGAGGAGTGATTTTAAACAGAACAAAATTCTGGATCAATGTTTCCCTCAGCTGTGTTCACACATGCGTGTGTTTCATCCAAAGGGAATTTTTTATGCTATGAAGTATTGTATCTATTCAGTATGTAAATGCACACATGTGGTTATGAACCCAGAGGGACGCACACATAAAGGACACATGTTTTGAAAGACAGCCTCTCTTGTAAACTAACATTGACTTATAAAAAAGAACTCAAGGTATACTCTTCCCTTATATGGATATTAGTTACTAAGCCTGAAGGCTAACACTTCTATCACCTTAAACTCTTTAACAAATATTTTGTATTAAACATTTGCAAGAGAAAGTGCTGCAATTAGATCTTTTGCACACAATCAGTAGCATAAAGAAAAAAAAAAAAGCTGTGTATCTTGTTCATGTTTGAGTCTGCAAAATGACTTTTAATCAAATTATTGGGAAGAGTTTCAGGCAATTCAATGGGTATTGCATTTAATCCTAAAAGATACCGATTTTTGGGTACCACTGCTGCTTCTTCTGTTATCAGTTTTGCTGAAAACATAAAACTTGAAGAGTGGTGACCAGAATACAATGAATTTCAGAATCTGTCTCTGTGAGTCTTAAAATTAATCATCTAGCTTTCTAAAGGGTAGAGAGTCCCAAAGATCCAGCAACTAAGAAAGATACTCAGAATGAAATCAAAGTGGAAAATAAAGTCATTAAAATTAAAGGAAAAATGAGAGGCACAAGGCATCTTCAGATAAAGAGAAATTACATACACAATGAGTATCTTATATGACTTAAGCTGATGATAAAGAGAAATCTATTGCTTCACTAGGTGAAGGTACATTTTTGAGTCTTGCATTAGGGACAAACACACAGTGCAAAAAAGGGAACAGGTAGAATAGCAGGAAAAATCAGAATGAAGCAAGATTTTCAGTTGTGTTTTTACACTAAGAGGGCTGAAACATGTTACTGACCATAGCTCTGTGCATAGCTATATTAATATTTACTGCATTCTCTTTTGTGGCATTAAATTACAATAGGATTAACTACATTTAAGAATCACTCTGCATTGGACACCAGACACAGAAATTTAAATGCTGTGTGTAAGAAAGTCAGGCTTTAAGTAGAAATATTCCGTGTTACTAATGAATGGAGCACAGATAGTGGATTAAGTCCCATGGCTTCTTTCATCCTTAAACAGTGGCACAAGAAGAACAAGGCTCACTCGATCACTGCACATATCACACATGTAAATAATCCCACTGGGATTTTTGGTTACTGTTTTTCTGCATGCCACCCCAACATTTTAAAGTAAGCAATATCTACATTCATTACAAAAATAGTGCTGAACTAGTCACTAGCTTGTGTGGAAAGCGTCTCATTTTCTGAGGTTTTATTTTGGAAGTTCTCCATACAGACTTCAGAAGATCTTGCACTGCTGGAAGCACCTTGCATCCAGCCATTATTTTCAAAGTAATTGAGTAATAGCCTGAATCTTACTTCAAGATTTGTGAACAGTCAAAACCATGGTTTCACATCCTGAGAAGTGCCTTGGAATTTCACACTCCAGGGCAGATTCAAGAAATGTAGCCTGAGACCAGTTCCAACTAGGGCAAGTCACAGTTATCTAAATTTCTCCATGTGTAAGGAAAAAAAGCTTTTAAGGAAAAAAAAAAAAAAATGGAATGCTGTTTTGTAGCAATGCATGTGTTGGTCTTTGTTGTATGACCAGTGAGAACCAGGGAGATGGGTGCATAAATTGGCTCTGCTGTACTTTCTCCACTGAAGAAAAGGAGTAGATGGACAGACATGGGGAATTTGCTCGCTATGATAAAATACTTAAGCTATTCAAAGTACAGATTGTTACAGACCTCTCTGAGCCCTTTATTTTCATCAGCGATTTGTTGGAACTCATTCACTTCAAGTCTAAAGCAGCAGGTAGATTTTCCAGAGCAGAAGCAATTTTCTGTGCTCTGCAAGACCTTCAAAACACCAGAGAACATTGTTCTTCTTAGTGCTTCTATTAGACACTGTTTATACTTTCAGAAAGTGCTGTGTAATCTGTAAGTAAGAAATGCAGCAAACATGTTAAAGATGTTAATTAACTGTTGTTGTGTTATGCGTTAATATCACCAAGCATTCATCCTTCCTCATGAATAGAGTTGGCAAATCTTCTGATCTTCCCTGTTTCCATAAAGTATTAAACCGTTACAGTTATGTTGAGTTTCATAAAGGAAAAAAAAAAAATACAAGAATGTGATGAAAATTATAGCTTGTATCCATTTAAAGTTAATGAGTCACTTGCCATCAATACATAAAGTGGCTCTGATATTTTGGGGGTGAGCAGGCGGTTATTAATCCTGCCCATTGCTTTTAATGCGTGATAGAGCACTAATGCGTATTCAGTAAACAGAAACAATTAAGTAAATTTGCTGGAAAATGTTTTGGAAGGTAACACCCTCCTCCACTTGACTATAACAGCCTTTCCACCATGATCAATTAAACACTATTAATAAAAGAAGATACTCAGCCAGAAATATATTTTTAACCTTGCTCTCTGAATTAAACAATTCTGGCATCACCATCCCCCCTCTTTCACATTCAGATATTACCAGATATAAGGACTAGGTTTTGTTTAACCTTTGTAAACAAGGATCTGGGAATGGGAGAGCAAGATACATTTCCAAGGGCATTTAAAATGTGGAGCAAAAAAAGAGACAGAAATACTTCATGGTGGTTCAAAGGAGAACAATGGAAAACAGGAAGAAATATAACAAAGGAAAAATGAAAGTCCTGTTGCTTCAGAAATTTCAAGTAAGCTTCAACAAGACATTAAGGATTGGTCAGTAGAAATGAAACCAACCCAGTGTGTCTCTGAAAGATATTAGAAAGCTAGAATAAAGGATTTCTTACCTGTTTGCTTTTCTTGTCCTTCCTCCACTAATGTATTCTCTCTACTTTTCCTTCTTTCCTTGTTCACTTATTCTTCTTGTTGTAGGCACTGTTCTTCTTTCTCAACACTCACGACATTCAAAATTTAGATGGTATTGAAAAAGATCTTGTTAATTTCACAGGATTTGGAAATATATTCTTCAGCCTATCTCTGGTCTAAAGGAAGAAATTTGAGAGGAGAGGTCTGAAGTAGATTTGAGCTAATTGTCTCTGATATAAGGGCACACCTGACCATGGACATTTTAATGTGAAAAACATTAGGGCTAGAAGGGTATTACTAGGGTTGTCCTGGGTTGCAGTGTATTCTATTACCATCTTCATGAGCTGTTGAAACCAGGTGGGGTTGTGTCCCTTGCCTCCTCTCTCTGGACTATCTTCTGTTCATGGGCCAGCTGTCCAAACCAGGTGGGGCAGGGTTCCTTATCTCTCCCATGACCCATCCTCCCTCTAGGGGGATATCTCCTGTTAATGGGCCATCCAGTCTCACCACATTGACTGATAAAATTACATCCTCCCGTTGTGAGATGCTCTGCCTAGAGGGAGGAACCAAGCATCCCATCCTGGATATAAGCTAAGATTTCGAACATCAAAGTCAGCCCTTACCTACTGGATTCCCAGAGGACAAGAGCTACCACTGGACCTTCAGGTGAAGACCACACCTTTTCTACAGGATCAGAACCATCTTCAACAGAACTCTGAAGGACTGCAGCCACCATTTTATTGGACTGCTACCAACACCCTGACTGACAGGGTGTCAGGTTGTATCCTAACTCTGTCATTGGTTTCTTTTTGTACTATTGCATTTATTTTAGTTTTTTCCTATTAAAGTGTACTTCTGACGTGGAGTTTCTCACTGATTTTGCTTTCAAACCAGCACAAGGGTTCAGTTCAAATACTGAAACAAAATTTAAAAATTGGGCTGAATATCAGAGAACCCCTTATCATGGGAATATGTTCTACCATGTTCAATAGCCATCCCAAGGGCAAAGATGGAATCTTTACCTGTTTAAAAATTGTGAGAACAGTACACTGGTGAATATTCTTTATTGGAAGGAAAGCTTGGCACTGAAGTTCTCTTCTTTCTATCCATCTGTTAGCCAATATAGAAATTACCACATCCAGAGTGAGGTTTTTTCAAGCGAATGAATGAATAAATAAATGAGAAAAAGAGAAGGAAACAAACAATAAATAGGAGAGAGAAAAAGAGGCAAGAGAGAGGAAGAAAGGAAGACATTAAAAATGAAGCAGCCAAAAGACAGAGAGAGAAGCTTGAAAGACCCAAACTTTACTCAACATTTTGACAGAATTTGTCTTGAAAAATAAAAGGAGTTCCTTTTGATTGTCACCCTGACTACAAATGTCAAAAAATTACAGCCTTTTGAAGACGATCAACCCATTTCTTTTTCTTTTTGTTTTTTTTTAATACAGGAACTTTCTGGTGTTCTTGTCTTCCATGTATCAGCTGCCTTGATTCCACTAGAACCAAAATGTCTATGTATAATGCTTTATACATTGGATCTCAAAAATTTCTTTCAGACAGTGTGGTACTATTGTGCTTCAAATTGAGAAATAAGCATAAAAGCCTTCATTTTTCAAGTGTTCAGTGACACAACCTTAGAATGAGCTATTATATGTGTTTAGTCTTTTGAGTATTCCTTATTCCTACAATAGGAATAGGAATAAGGAATTCCTACAATAGTTTCTGATGTGGAACTACGCACTCCCTCTTCTACTTTCTATCAAACTTTACTAAACTTTCTTAGAAACTTTCAATTCCATGTTTTGATACAACATTTCCAATTCCTTCTTTATCTTCCTGCATAGATGTTTGAAGATTTGAATATGTTCTATCTTTTGGAACTTTTAAAATAAAAAATTTAAGAGTTAATTAATTTTTTACCAAGCAGATATGAAACAATACTTAAAGGACTGGTTTTGGTGTTTGGTTGTTTTTCTGGTTTGTTTTGGTTTGGTTTGGGTTTTTTTGTTTGTTTGGTTGTTTTTCCTATTAATGTTTTCTTCTAGCTTTAGTACTAATTTTAACTTCTATACCTCCTGATTGTGAGATAGCCAGATATCCAAGCCTGCAATAGCTGAGATATGAAAGTTTGCACTGTTCCATAATGTATTTTTCATAATGACTAAAGATTCTATTTTCTGCTTACCTGAAGTGCAAGATTTCCAATATTATGTTAGAAACTGCTTTTAAAAATAAAGTGATAAAAGGGAAAAAAAAAAAACAGTTAAGTGAAAACATTTTCCACGTCCTGATGTGTTTAAGAGTTCTAACATGTCTAACATTAAAATTTTATCAACAAATCACAAAAAAAGGACAATTTGTACACAGAAATCAATTTACCGTGCACCTCTCCACAACACTCACTTATAATTTATTTTGCTTATAAAAGAATTTAGTTTTAAACCTAATTTTATTCCTTCAGGAGAATGCAGAAGAAAATACTGCACATTTTTCTTGCCTTGCAAAAGCTAAACAGGCAACAGGACAAGCAACAATAAAGGTAAAGAAACCGGGTAGAAAATTAACATCTGTGTCTTCAATAAATGAAAAATTATCATGGAGCCACATACTTCCCTCTTCACTGATTGGGTGGTTATTTTTTCCCATTGGGATACAATTTATTTGAAGGAAATGAGAAATTCTTGCATCGGTTTGTTACAGGAACAGAAGGGCCAGAGTTATGGCTTTTGAAATCCTTCTTTGTCTACAGTTCTCAGTCTAAAAATGTCAAATACCAGAGCCCTTAGACAAAGATATCAGAAAAGCTGCAATAAGCCAAAAAGAGTCAGCCTTCCCTTACGGAATCTTACTTCTCACTCACCTTACTGTTGCATGCCAAACAGTTTTATTAAATTTTAACATCTTTCATTATCTGTGTGTTCATAGGTATATACATAATCAAATTTTATTTTTTCATGTATTTCTTATTGTGTATTATATGTAACATTGCACATTACATATTAAATATCATATATTAACATGTTTATTATTTATTTTATATGCTATATCATAATATAAATAAATATTTAAATAAAAGCTTGAATGTTGCTGAGCGCATAGATGCAAAAGGGAACGAGCTATTCAGACTAAGTATTTTGGGAATGAGTTATGAAGACTAAATGTTCACTGTGAACATCCTTTTAATGAATTTCAATGTTCTACCTTGGATAAGAGTGACATTATATACTTGTGATGCATATCTGTATAACCTAAAAAAGTGGGGTGTGGGTTCTCTGATCTTAAAATGACAGCACCAGGTGGATGCAGAGCCTTCTTCTTCCATCATTTCCCTGACCCCTCTGCTTTTTCATGTAGAGCTGAGATTAGGAGAGGAGGAAGCACATGCTTGAGAGCTGAGGATCGTTAAGTGGAGGTGGCTCCCCATTCAAGCAGGAGCACCTAATAGAATAAACTTTCTCATTATAAAACCCCTAGATTGTCAAGAAAGTGGTTGCTCTGGCAACAGCATCACCTGCTAGACATCTCTGGTCACCTGGAAGAAGAAAAATTGGTCAGGTAACTGTAGAGGCTATAATAAGGCAGGGGCTTGGACATTCCCTCCTTTCAGGTCATGCTGGAAAGTAATGGATCTGCGGAAGTGACTTCGATTATTACAAGGGAAATCTTGGACTTCTAAATTCATGAGAACAACTGTGCTGTCTTGAGAATAGTTGAGGTAGTGCTGGGCGATGCGTGGATAAAGCTCTGTCTATGGCAAAGAACAGCTTGGGATATGTGTGAAAAAGCAGCTTTCCTCCCTCCTGCTGACTTGAGAGCCATAGCAGCACCAGAAGTTGCTGGGTGTCAGTTGTGTTAAGTGCAAACTGCAATGATACCCTGAAATCAGGACTGTGGCTGCTTCTGTGGGGATGGAAAGTGAGGTGTTTGGAGCTCTGAAATTCAACAAAAAGGGCTTTAATATATATTGCTCCTAAACACAAATAGGGAACAAAACAGCAACTTGTTGAAAGACTCTTCAGTTGTCTTTAGCTCTCCTTTATAATTTTTATTTATGAAGTAAAACAATTTAATTTATTTATGACTATTTTTACCCTTTGACATCATATATGTTTTCTCTAACTTCATCTATCTGAAATATGTCTGTTTAGTCTAAATAAGTTGTAGGATGAGATGAACAGGTTTTCACAAATTTTCTAATATTCTTTGTTATCTTAGAGACAGAATAGTCAACTCTTTAGTGGATGGTAAAAGCTGCATGGTATGAATCCCAGCCTTCCAAGATTCATCGCTTCAAAATTCATCCCTAGATATTACCACTTGAATAATATTAAAGTAAACGTTAAAGATATCCTGGATCTAGCTCTTACAGCAACCTCTAATTCTATTGATGAAATCATCTTTCCCATGAAGTGCGAATAGTTAAAGCTCTCCCCTAAGCCTTTTATTTTTCTGAACATTTAGATGCTATTCAATATTTATAGCTACATTTCCAGTTGAACTTGTAAACACCAGAAGGTGAGAAGATTTGAAGCCTAAATACAGGTTGCTGAGCCTGGTCAAATGTTATATTTCAGATGCCAATAAGGACATTTGCATATAAACTGTACTATCAATATCTCATTTCGGTAGGCTAAAAAGCTTGCTGTAATGGGCGCTTTATTGTTTCTTGCCCATTTTATAGACTACATTTGCATTTAAAGATCTCAAGCAGGACAGAATGGGATACTCCCAAATCATGTGAGAAACAGAGTGTTGAACATTACAATTGCTACTAAAAATAATAGTAATAAAAAGGGGTGATGTGTTTTCCCCCCCCACCCCCGCTTCCTATTCCCACAGGAAATCTTCTTGAGAAAATTGAAAACTATTTTCTTTTCTTTTATTTTGTTAACATCCAGATGTTACCTGAAAATGCTTTAGTAAAAGTTTCTGTGGTAACCATTGTAAATATTCCACTTCTTTCCAGACCAAAATGTTAGGTCAGCTGGCACCTTCCAGCACAGAAGATGGCACCCCTTTCTTGCAGCGTTATTTGTACTGTGGCAATTCTTCTTTGTAAAGGCATGGTGCAGCTCTGAGATTTGAATTGTAACATAGACTGAGGCATGAGCTCCCCAAATGAATTGAGGTGGGATATGTTAAACAAAATTATTTAATACAAATTTTGCACATTAAAGTCAAAATATTTTAAAAGTCAAGCTAATGAAAAATAAAGAATCTGCAGGAAGTGCTTGTTTTTCACAGCATTATGGAGAGGTTCCGATGAGACATGAATGAACAATTTTCTGCCAAAGAAAATGAGTGATTTTCTTTCATTAGAATAATACCTCTTGGTGAAAGTGCTGGCCACAGGAAAGGGGAAAGTGAAAAGAAGAGATTGCCCTTACAAGCATTTCAACCCCAGGAACTATCATCAAAGAAATATCTATCATATTGTATCCTTTCCTTAATGTCATTGGAGAAAACACAACTCCTGGAGTGTTGGAAATCACAGTTGTCTCCGTGTTTTGCTGCTCCATCCCTGGTTGCATGTCCCCAGAATCCTACAGGAAGCAGGGACCACTTCAGCAATTGCACAATTAGTAAATACTATGGCACCTCTTCAATGATTTCTTTTGTCTAACTTCAATGACCCCTGTGCTGGTGTTCCTGTCTCCTCCCCTAAGATTAGTTCTATGATTTTATTTTCTTCTCCTGACATGTAGACAGACCCTTATGTCCAAATTTAATCTGATCCAGAATATCTTCAAGTGGTAAGTAAAACTTCTTTGAACTTCAGTAAATTTTGAATCAGACAGCAAGAGTTGTGCTGATTCTTGCTGTAGCTCCTATCCTAACTAAGCATCAACAAAATTAAACTATATTCCTTTGAACTATTCCTTTTCATACCATATTCCACAAGCAAGAAGGATCACTGTTTCCCTGAGTCATATGTACAGCAGAAAACATTTAGGAAAAAAAAAATTAGGAACTAAAAGTTTGGGTTTTTTTCTTCATCACCCAAACTGCAAGTGTTTTGATGGTCCTTTCAGACTGTCTAATACTAAATATGCCAATTTTTGTCTGTTCTGTTTAGAAGAGGTAAGGGACAAATCCAGTACAGCTTACAAACTATCTGAGCCCTCCAGCAAGTGTCAGCATTATCCAGGATAAACTCACATCAGAATAGACGCCTTAATTTACAACTAGGTTTTATATTCCACAAATAATTTATTAAGATACAGAACATTCATCCATCGGGATTTAGAAATAAGCTCATATCCTGTACAGATTGCACATTTTAGATTCAAATTGGAAACAAAGGAGTCACCAAATATTATTAACACAGCTGCAGTGTTGCAATGGATGCTGAGAGTGGCTTCCAGCTGAGGCAGTACCAGCGTGGTGCTTACTGGCACGACCAGAAGAAGGGTCCCACACGGCATGCCTTGAAGAGCCCTTTGGAAAGACAGGGATCTGGGTTGGATGTTTCTCTTTAGCAGTGAGCAGAAGCCTGGCTGCAGAAGCCTGGCTGCAGATGCATGCAAGTATTTCTTTGCTTTGGATAAAGTTCCTCTTGCATTGATGTTTACTTGTCTCTTTGACTGAACTGAACTAGAAAGTTACGGGGCAGAGGGTTCTCCTAGTTCAGTGGGTTTGCTGTAGTGCCTAAGTACCAAGTTGACAGACAAAATAGAATATAAACCATTAAATTAGAAAAACTAAATCCTTTTTAACTTTATCTTATGTGCAGCTTTGTTACCATGCATTTGCACTGGTTTCCTGTGCAGGAATATAGCCCATTTTAATTTGAAACAGTTCATGCTTAGGAAGAATTGCTCCTTTTGGAAAATTGACCCTTGTATTTCTCAGGAAACAGCTGTAGCAAAGGTAGTTTACAAAACCTGCAGGTACAATCTCACCTGCAGATTTCTGGCAGGCGTTTGTAGAATTCTTACAGATCAAAAACAGCCTAAGATGGCTGCTGGGCTCCTCTTGGAGGCAAAACTCCTATGTATCAGTAAATCTGAGTAATTCCGCTGATGGTTGGCTAAAACACTTCCAAGGTGGTAGAATTAGCCTCATTTGATAGAACAGCTGAGTCCAGTTTTATTTATAAAAGTAAAAACCTATATTCTAAACAAGGACTTGTTTGCCTTCAAAGAAGTCTGACAAGCACAAGAACCAGCACAGTGTACTTGCTCAGCACTAGCTCCACTAGCTACTGCGAAAACACCAAAACTGGCCTCTCTTTCCTACATTGTCTTTCACCAGAAACAAGTTTATGGCTTTTAAAGATCTTCTGTATCTAACACAAAGTGCTCAACCTAATCTAAATGAGCAGCCAAAGACCTTAAGGGTAAAGACTGTGTCAATTGGCTTGTCTCTTAGGATAATCTGCTTGATGGCTGGTCATGTCAGAGGATTTTCAGTCTGAACTCACACAACTAATAAAATATAACCAAAAAAAAGTGTAATGAAAATATTAATAGCATAAACTTTTTTGACATCCAAATGCAAAACAAATTCCAGCATAAACTTGGAACAGTAAGCACACTTAGGACATACAATGATGGGACTTTCAGCACCAGGTGTGTTTTCCAGTGCTCTTTCTTCAGTTGGAGTGATGCTCTTTTTGGACAGAAGAACATCCCTAAAATAAAATATAAATCCCTCCCTATCTCAAAAGCAAAACAGAAAACCCTACTGTTGTTTAAAAAGAAAATAAAATTAAGTTTGTGTTTGTTGGGAGATTTTTGTTTGTTTACTTGCTTGGTTGTTTTTGTTTGTTTGAGGTCTTTTTGTGCACACCTCTCCACAGACCAGATAAAAGCATGAGTCATAGACAAAAGATGTGAATAACATAGCTTAAAATCTTGCAAGGTTTTCAGAGAGTTTGTCACTGAGGTCAGTACATGGATGTCTCAACAGGTTAGTAGAGAACTTATGGTTTCTGGCAATATTGGCAAGATTCTGCAGAGCAGGTTTTCCCCAGCCACATGTTTGAGAGCAGGCTTTGGTCTTTATTCTTCATTTGTTTTACAGTAGAAATAACTGTCCAAGGAACACCATAGTCCCAAATTCTTAAGCATCATATAAACATTTATTGAGGCAGTCAGAGTCTGAAAAATTTCTCAATGCAATGACAGTGAGGGAAATGACAAAATAATGTAATTTATTTGCAAGAAGGACACTAAAGGTCAGACAGAAAAATGCTTCTTTTGCGAAGTTACACAGGAGGCTTCTCCTTAGGGCAGGGAATCAGGGAAGTTAAGAAGCTTCACCGTAATACTGTCCTTCCTAAATTCACCATTCTTCACACGGGTTTTACAGAAATCAGTATTTTATATCTACCAGATATTTCATCCAGACTCTTCCCTGAGTAAATACAGTGCAAAGGTTTGCACATGCCTTTGCACTCTGGACACTTAACATAAAATACATTTTAGTCAGCAAATTATAGGATACATAATGTTATTTCTTTATTAGGATATATTATGTATATAGTTAACAAAGGCCTCCAGCATTAAGTGTCACTTATGTTGTTCCCCTTTCTTTGTGTACTTATTTGCTCATGATTCATTTAAGATTGTGCGACACAGCCCTCTGGGAAAAAAAAAAAAAAAAAAATTCAATTGCAAATTGAAGAAAAGTTTGGAGTTGTGCCCCTGCTTTCTCATCTCCTAACTGAACTTTGAGCTAAGGCGTTCTTCAAATGAAAATAACTAAATAAGAGCAGAAACTAATTCTATTCAAGCCTCATACATTTATTAAAAATCAAATCTCACTACAGAAATTGATTATCATTCAAAAAGGGAAAAGCAAATTCTATATTCAGACAGCTTCTTAACAAAATCTTACTTTATTCTTGGATTCAAACAGCTTGCGATGTTACGTATCTTATTTTTTCATATGTTTTACTTCTCAAGAAAGCAGTTCTCCACTATTTACAAGAGAAAATAGAGTATCCCATGTACTAAGAGAATCTAATCTCCATGCTATTAAAGCAGGGAAAAAAAAAATTCCATACACTTGAAAATTAAGAATAAGGTGTGCCATCTGAATTCTGGAAAAAATTTTAAAATGTTTTTTTTAAAATCCTAAGGTCATATCTGGTGTACCAAACTATTTAAAGATAATTGGAGCAAAGAGTGAGCTATTTTAACCAGTGCTTCATGATTATCAGAGATAGAAAGAGCAGTGCTCAGGCAGGGTCTGTAAAAAGGTATAATTGCAGAACAAATACGGCTGTATACGTACCTTGTACAGCAAATAATTTTAAAAGGTTCCAGATAGAGAAGTATGCTGGAAAGGTAGTTACGAGTAATTTTCTATTCTTACTCTTCTATTCCTGTGGGGGGAAATAATTGTTTACAAAATAATGGCAATTATAAATGACTAAATAATTGTGTTGTTCTGCATCATCTTTTTGAAAATATATAATAGCTGATATTGCTGTAAAATAATAAGAGGATTTTTTTACCATAGGGATGAATCTTATGAGCAAGAATGCTATGCTGAACTTGATGTAGCAGAAACTCAGTTATGTACTGAAGCTTTAAATAGACACGAGAAAGAGGAAAACATAATTATTTTCAAAGAAGATAAATATTTTTGAGACTGCATGGATACTGGATGGGCAGATAATTGGTGCTATAATAATGGCTTGACTTTGTTGTTAGAGCGGGGACATAATTAGTATTTATATTTTGATGAAGGCTAGATCCAAGTTGCCACTGCAGTTTTTGCCAGTGGAGCTGTGCAAGCATTTGCAAAAGCTTGAGGGGGAAAGGAGTCCGTATTTGACATTTTCAGCTGTTCAGTGTCTATTACACATTCTATCTGTGTGAGCAAGGAAACATATGGGTGTCCTACCACTACCACCAGTGGGACTTCAACTGTATTTAAAAAAAACTGTAATTTTTATAGACTGGGTGATACCCAGCCCAAGTGCTCGGAAAGGAGCTGTGAGGTCTTATCTTTCCCTTAGTCCAAAACTGGACGCTTTTTAAGGCTTATTCTACTTTTTTAGCCTTCTCAGCTGAGAATCCAGAGCAAATCTCCAGACCATTATGCACAGGTCTGAGTAATGTATAAGAACCTTCCAAAAGTAATCTATTTGCTAGTAGCAAACCTGTACCAAAATTATTGCTGGAAGACAATTTCTCTTACTTGGTAGAAATATCCTGTTAATTAGTTACTCCTTTTAGTTGTCTTTCCCTTTTAAATCAGCTACTGGAATAAGTCGATCCTACACTAAACTGTGGAGATGAATATTAAAATGTGAGTGCCAAGGATTTCCAAACACCTCAAAGGCAAACAAAGTATGGAAAGACAGTGAAGGGTATGGAGTGGGAAGGAGATTAGGAAGATGCGATGCCACAAGTGCCTATTGATGTTATAAGACCTACTAGGTCCTTTTTTCCTCATGAATGTGAAATGATGTCCTCTGCTACAGGCACAGTCATGTCCTTACTAAGGAGATCCATCGGTGAATTGAAAATGATTAAATATGACCTAGAAAATGTAAAGAGCTCAAAACAGAGAACAAATACAGTTAATGACAATATGGGCATTTCAGATTCAGTTCTCTGTTGCAACCTCAAGTTATGTTTGGAGGGGCTAATATAGGATCCTGTGTTGGTGTTTGTAAAGTCTCAGAAAGCAAGCACCACTCCTGTTAGAATGCCCGGACCACATCCTGACGGTTTATTTCAGAAGCCTAATTTAGATTTCTCAGCATCTGAAATGTAGAGTCCTGGAACAACAGAGTGCTTCTGGGAGTGTAAACTAGATGCACAAGACCTTTGTACCACAAGCAGAACATGTTTAGTGCCTCTGAAGAGTAATTCGTAGTGTACTAGTTAGATGTCTCCCTTCTCATTATCTAGTTAGGAACTTAGCATTCCTCTTGATTGACTGAGTTGTCCTAAACTGAGTTAGCATAATTATTGCTAGGAGTAGAATAGGCTCAGGGACGGTGAAAGATATGGGGAGTTTTAGTCACTGTAACACTTTCAGGATTCAGACCAGTTCCAATTGTTCAAGTTAATGCTGGAACTGATTCTGCAGGTTATGACTTACGCTGCAACAGCCTAATGCTTGTGGTTTATCCTAAAATATGAAACACCTCAATTCCTGACAGGGAGAAGAAAGAGTCATGGATGATTCACTCACATTTCTCAGGAAAATACATTTACCGGAAGTAAATGCTGGGAAGAAGAACTTCCCTTAACTTCTCAAAGAGCTGGATAGGGCTTTATGCATATAAAGCACAGTGCAGTGTGATTACACTTAGTGCTGTAAATATGCGGAATGAAACAGATTTTTATGTTTCCCTTGCAACAGGAAGTGTCATCCATCCCACCCCTAATACATCGTTTCACACACATTAATATCCCTTTCTAGAAGACTCAAAACCAGGAGATAAAAAGTAGGTTGGGCAGGAAAATAAGCAATGCTTTCAGCGACAATTCCTCTATGTAATGGAGAGTTTCCTCTGCCCTTGCTTAGGCTGTAGGTGTTAAGCTGTAAAGGGTCTTCTAGGCTATCAATCCAGGGTCAGTTATCATCAGTTATCTCATTTTGTGTGCATACTCATTTTGTATCTACAATTCCATAAGAATATTATGTATATTATCACACATATTCAGGACAGAAAATTTTTCACTTTGATGTTTCTTTAGGAAACTGTCTTTCAGGAAAACTGCTTTCTGCTGTCTTGTGGATCTGACTACATTTTTGATTTGCAGGAAAGTAACATATTCTAATTCAACCTGTGAGTAACTGGAATTCAGAAGCAGCCTTCTGATTAGGACACTCCCTGTTCTAACTGTAGAACAAAGCATATGACAGAAAAAAAACATGGTTGTTTTGGTTGTGGTTGTTGGAAGAGGTGTTTATGAAGGCAAAATATCTCAGTGCACAGTCTGGTTTTTCAGGAATCTATTTTTTGTCTTTTGTCTGTGCTTTAGGTTTTGATGTGTGTTTTGTTGCTGTTTTTTTGGTTGGTTGGGGTTTCTTTGTGTTGTTTCTTTTTTTAAGGGAAACCACTGTCGTCTTTGTGAAATGTGGTTAGCAGCTCTGTTTACTTCAAAAGTAATCACTTCTTGATTCAAACTGCTTCACCAGTAAATAGAATATCTTAGGACATTAATTATATGGGAGAGAAATCTGTGTGAAGAAGCTGTTACAATTCATTACTGTACAAGAACTATTCAGAGAAGAGAGAAAATGTAAGGATAGAGATAATTGTTATTACCTCAGCTTCTTATGGTATTGGGATAGATGGATTGGAAATGGGTTATCTTTCTCCCTTGTAATAAAGTGGGTACATACACAGAGCACAAAGAGGAAAGTTAAAGCGCAGCCAAACAGCATTACATCAGCGGAGCTGCAGACTGTCTGCTGGGAGCTCGGGAGAGTAAAGCAATTGCAGGTGTGATACTGTGCTAGGGGATTAACCTGTTAGCAGCTGGCTTTCTCCAAAAGAGAGAAAATAAACGACAACATTTCATAGCTGGAGAATACAGCTAAGGGGAGCTGTTCCAGATTTCAGGTGACTATTAAACATTTCTGTTGCTTTTATTTTATTTCTTATTCAAAGTGTTACCTGTTTATTCCTGTGCAAAGGTATAAGGAGTGGGATATTACTTCCCCTTTCATAGGTAGACTGAATTAATATGTGCTTGTGACTTTATTTTTTCAGGATCAAACACTGAAAAAATAATATTCCCTACCCTGACTAAAGCCTTTAAACTGGAGGGTCTCAACTATCACCCAAGCTCTGCTTTTTAGAAGACTTCTTCTACACAAGTTGAATAACAAAATAAAAGGATAGTTAATATAGGATTTACTCGTGTACTTCTTGTGGTTCATGTCAGTGTGTGTGTTTGTAAAGTTACAACAGGGATCATGTGTGATACAGTTTTTAATAGATTTGTATCAGTGTTTTTAATAGAAAATACTGAGAGTTAAAAGAAAAAAGTTCAACTTGTTCCTCCTCCCCTTCCCCTGTCACAAGCAACATTCATTGGAAAACTGCTAGAGGAGAATGGGATCTGCAGCTTAAAACAAGTTCTTCAATTCCAAAATGGAAAATTTCACCTTTTCTCTTTTTTTACGATTCTGAGGAAAAAAACAAACAAGCAAAAAAACCCCACATAACTCCTCATATATTAAATTGATTTATTTTTATCAAAGAAAATATAGTATTTACCAAAACATTGATAGCTGTGTCAGTATATCCTGTAACTGTATTATCACTTCCAAGAACGCTGTCTCACCTAGTTTGGACTGTAGAACTTCAGTTTCAGATTGCTAAAGCATTTGTGGGTGTCTTTTCAAATGATAAATGTACTTCTCCATTCAGTGTCTTGTACCTTATTCTGATTAATTTTCACATCAGGATGAAGTATACTTCAATTACTGTGCTCAGTAGGTTTGTTTGTTTGTTTGTTTGTTTGCTTATTATTATAATAATAAAAATAAAATGGTGCTCCACGTTGTAGAATTCTCATTTGCAAACCCATTCATATTTAAAGAACAATGTTTCATTCCAAAGCTGATCAATGATTTTCACTTGGGTCCTACTCTCCCATTTAGGCCAATATTTAGAACATGTTTCTACAGTGAAGTATTCCCAGTAGAAAACTTCCAAGTCTAGAAGTGTGCAATTTATTTCAGTTTAACTAGGCCATAACAATGTCCTCAAGTGCATACATATCTGTAATTTCTAGCTGTTCGTCAGAGCACTGTGTTTTCAAACTGAGAGCTTAGTTCTCCGAGTTGCCTAGTATTGGAGAGCAGAAACACATCCAAAATTTTGTCCTGTGGCCGTGAAACAATCTGTGAACACCCTGTGGTGTGCTCTAAAGAAGAAAAACAACTCAGAAAGGGGCTGAAATAATTCAGATGGGTTTGTACACTTCTGGAGAGGAACAGGACAGTGGGCAGGAATCCAATGTGTCAGGGGCAAAATCAAGGCTGGAGAAAGGTGTCTCTCATCAGAGAATGATGGCAGACCCTGGTGTTTCAAACCTGAGTGGCAATGATAGAGGGTGATATTACAAGATTATAAAAATTTTATTACATGTAAGTAGTAAAGAAGAGTATCACAGAGGTTTTAGAAGAACCTATGCATGTTTCTGGTGCAAATCTTTCCAGTGCTCCAGACAACACAAACAAAATGCTGAAGAGTTTGCTGTGAGTTTGAATTTATGCTGGATTTAGAGCCACAATGTTTAGGGAATGATGTCTCAGGAGCAGCTCAGGTGCCAACTAGTTCCCGTCCCATGAATCTCTCTTGACTAAAACTCATTATCTTTTCTTTATGTAGAAATTGACATAGTCTGTTTGACATTTTCAATTTCTCTCTGCCCTTTACAACTGTGCTTTTTGCCCTATGATTTTCACTAAAATACTACCCAGCTTTGCCTGCTATGAACAATACTCATAACTTCTTAGTCTCTGGACTCTTTTTTTCAGATATTGAGTTCATTGTACTGACATTGTCCACTTCTTCCTCTGTATTTTATAATCCTATTTTCTCTTGGCAGTAAAATGGGCTGCCTAAAACTTTTTTCCATTTTCATAGCTCACTTTGACCTAAATTTTCACATTCTTAACCACTTCTTTTTTTGCCATGATTTCTGCAAATTGCCTAGTAGAAAACTTTCCGTATTTTTCTTTTCCCTGTGAGCATCTATCAATCTTATTCTCATCTCTTCAGACATAACTGAAGGTAATGCAAAATTTCTCAGACTTTTCATAGAGGTTTAGTGATTTGCCTAGGAAACCAGTCTTCTGACTGGCATGAAAATGCCCCAGTGCATTGCAACATCCTGCAGTGCTGAATGGACCAGGACCCCTATGTTTCAGAGATTTCAAAGGAAGTTAATGGTTGGTAGTAACACAGCAGGGGTGGCTTAGGATCTGTGCTCCTTTCTATAAATACTGCAGCAAAGACACAAGCAAACAACAGAAGCAGTAACAGCATCGGAAACAAAAAGTCTCTCTAGCAGATCCTGAGTCATCCATTATTTCTGCATGTTTTATGTTATGGCCCCATGCACCCTACATATCAACAGCAAGATGACCCCATCACAGAGACGGAAAGGAAAGTTTAAGGGCCATTGAACACTGTGATTTTTCTCACTGTATCACAATTACAGAAAACCTGTGCTAAATAACATGACGTTGGTTTTGCTGTGAAAATTCACAGTATTTGTGTGATAGCCACATTTCTTGCTGTCATTCCCTTTTGATGCTTATGGTTTAGCAACCTCTTTGGCTTGTGGCACGCAATTGTGCACAGCAAGGGCCAGACTTACGGACTGAAGGCTCCTGATGTGCACCAATGTGCTTTATTCTCCTTCACATTGCATTAGACATGGGCCCAGAGCAACTCCACAGACACAAGCCTCCTTGAATGCCTGGGAACTTAATATCCAGAACCAAATATGAACTTCATGGTTGACTGACCATGCACTGAATTAAGCCTCTGTATCTAAATGTGATAGATGCTATCTTGGCCAAGACACTGATGTCCAAACCAGGAACTTCCAGTTCCCAATAAAAGCAAAAGATGTTGCAGCTTAAGAAAAAAAAAATGCTTTTGTCCCCCTATATTGTGTCTTGTAGCACAGAGATGGGTGGCAGATACCTCCAAAATTAAATGGCAGTAAGCTCAAATTTATCTCTGTTTTATCTTCATTTCACAAACATTTTAACTTGTTTATCATCTAAAAATCGTATTAGACTTTACAGCAGAAAATACTGCAGAATTTCTCATTTCAGAAAATTGCTGTTAGAAGTCTTAACCATGGCTGGAGGTGACAGAATACTCTCCAGTTCTCTCCTTTCAGTGGCTAGGCACTTGTGTAAAACTTTTAAGGTGGCTACTTTGAAAGTTGGGATTTTAAAATACTTAAACTACAATATATTCTGAACAAAAAGCTTAGGAACCACTGCATCAACGGTGGAGAGACAAAAAGGGAAGCAAAACTCATTTGTGAGATGCGGATAGATTTATAAGAACAGAAAATAGTATTACCATGATGTAGTTTAACCAATGAATTTCGCTCATTAGCTTGTACAGCAAATACTTATCTCGTGGATGAATTATAGCATGACCTTCATAGGGAGGGGGGAAATGAAATCTTGATGAAATGACATTAGGTAATTGTGAGTCCATCATGACTCAAAGTTATTTTAGCTTTGCTGTTACAAATGTGCTTTATACTAGGAAGGTCTTCCAGCCCCTGAAGCTTTTATGCAACGATTTCTAGCTAACAAAAGTCTCTGTGAGAAATTTTCCACGTGTATTGACTACAATCAAATCACATTTTAGCCTTCTCTTTAATAAGCTAGGTAGTCAGAGCTGCCTATGAGCCATGTTTAGAAGGCATGACTTATCCTTTTAGCCCTTTTACTGAACCCCTTCCAATTTTCACTCCATCTATATAGCAGGAACAATAACACTTCCCATATCACATAAGATCAGGCCCTATTATTTCATCCTAATTGCTAATCTCTAGGATTATGTTCGAACAGAAACATGAAAAGTATATTGTTATTGACAAGCATTAAAAAAAAATAAAAAAGGCGGATGTCCCATTTGTTAGATTTAATTCAGTCAGCTATTTATTTTTCCTCTTAGATAAACCTGTGATGGGTGAAAAGGGAGAAGCTGTAAGGATGGAATTCGTGGTGAAAAAGTTTTATCAGTGCCCTCTGGATGACAACCAAATGTGCCCCAACAAGCATTGCTATCTGGGCAGTTAAACTGATACCTCTCCTCCCATTCCAGGGCCATTTGTTGTGACTCAGCAGGCACTTTGGGGACTCTTTACAGCCAGCATGCAGGTGTAGGACATTACACGAATGAAGTGAGGGCAGTTTGCGTGATGATCACAGCTGCAACAGTGACAGTCATTGACCCTGGCTGTTGAGAGTTATTTGCTTTGCATTAATCGGTAAAGCACTTCAGCTATTTATTTTTCTCCACTTTGCAATCCAAAGACATTAACACCAGCTTTGGAATGATTGCCAGAACAGGCCATTTCACTTGTCTTTTCCACCTTCTCTCTGGGATATTATTCTAAGTTAAATATATCTTTTGCTGTGAGCTGCATGGAAGTGTCAGTGTCACAGCTCTACTGCAGGAGTGGGCTAGCAACCAGCTGCAATTTGAAAACTGCCGATGACAAAGCCTTCTGCCAGCACAGCTCTGCCAGGGAAGGAGAGTCAGAGATGCTGTTTTACTGACAAAGGGGGGAAAGAAGGGACATACACTTTTAACAGTATAAAGCATTTCACCGTTAGGGCTTCAACTCTTACTTACTGCTGCTAGGACCAGTTTTGTGAGCAGGGCTCCACCTGAACTTGGCTGGTCAGACTATGTAAGGAAAATACCCCAGATGAGGCACAGTTAGAAAGTCAAAAATTGAAACAGGGAGGTTTGACTCCTAACAATTTTCCTTCACTCCTGTGATGAATTTGAGAGTGACTAATTCCTGGACAGGAAAGAACAATGTGATACAGTGCACTCATGTTATGGGTGTCTGTGGGTTGATGTGCAGGGGCCTGAATATATTGAACCTTCACCAAATTTTCATAGAATCTTATGAAAAATTTAAAGGACCTTAAAGATCATTCAGTTCCAACCTCTCTCTCCTAAGGGGACACCTTTCACTAGACCAGATTGCTCAGAGCTCCATCCAACCTGACCTTGAAATCTTCCAGGCATGGGACATCCATATCTTCTTTGGGCACCGACTCCAATGTCGCACTGTTCTTCATTTATCATAATTTATTTCTGTTTAAGAACTCCAGTTTAAATTCAGGTGTCTAAACAAGACGGTGAAAACCAGTAAACTTCCTATCCCCAAAAAACACATCCAACCCAAATAAAATCCTGTCTAAATCTTTTCTGTTGTAATACTTAAGGTATAATTTTTTGCACAAACATCAAAATTAAGTTATGTTAAGTTTAGCTACTACTCTATTTTTTTAGAGACAACAACAGAACAATACGCACAGAGCTGCTTTCTTCATAGAATTCAAGTTACTCCATATATATTGGAAACTTTTTTATCAACAGGAGTATTAAAAAAAAACAAACAAACAAACAACCAAACAAAAAAAACCCAACCAATGGAAATGTTAAATTATTTGAATGAGTTTACACAGCTAAAGACAAAGTCTTTCCAGATTGCACAGTGTTTGTCTGGCCAAGTTCATACATAGCTCTACTCATGAAACTGGTCCTTGCAGCAATCCAAGAGGATGAAACCCTGGGGGTGAAATGCTTTATGTTGGTATAAATGTATTTCTTTTCCTGTTCCAGGGAGAATGGACCATCCTTTTTCCACAGCAAGCATCTTCTTTGGCTGGAAACCACCTAAATTTATCTTTTATACATCTATGTCTATTTATCTGTCTAATGGTGATTTTGTGAAATTTTGTCAAACTCACGATAAAATTGCTGGCCAGAAACAAGAACATGAGAAACATAAATGGGACACATCCATTTGCAATTACCAGTGTGATAACGTCTCCCAATCTAATGTATTCCCGAAGGTCAATCTTATCCTCTGCATCTCTTTCTCTTTTTTATTTTTTCTGCTACAAAACCAAATAAAAAGTCTTCCCAAAAGTAGAAATTTAAGAAAAAATCCTGAAAATTTCATCTTCTTTGGTGAAATACTGGTCTTGTCTTCTGGGCAGAATCATGCAGAACTATAGTTGTATTAAACAGGAACAGAAGAAAAAGATCCTGGTATGCAAGGAACCCTTCTCAAATCCGTCATCTAGATCTCCAGGGTTTTAATTATTGTTAAAGAACGAGCCCAAAGCACAATTCTGCTGAAATCTCATTTAAATCTTCTAAAAATCTTGGAAGAGCAATAATAAATTGCTGGCACTGCCATAGTTTCATGCACACCATGTTTTCTGCTGAACTGATGTAATAAGAGCAAGAAATGAACTTCACAGGAATGGTATTTCATATCTGCTCTTTTGTATCTCGCAATATCCTTTCTGATCAAGTGCCCTATCTCTGGAGCAAGTATTGATTTTCACAGCTGAAATACAATGTCTCAGCATGCTAACCCCCATTCACACACACTTCCCCGTTCCAACACTTTCTGCCTGTCTTATAATTATAAAATGTTAAAGGTACAGCTGCACATTTATTTTAACGTGAAGGCATCTGTTCAAAAAAATCCCACAAAACACAAAAAAACCCTCAACCTACAAAGTGTACAAGATCATTGGTAAATTCCAGATACCAACACAACCATTCTATACCTTACTAGTGGTCATTTTTCCCTGCTTTTAGGGGACATTTTTTTAAAACAATTTTTACTATGTCTCATCTTTCAGACATTTTAATTTCTTCTGCAATTTTGTGCATAGCTGTGTATTGATATATCTGCACCTTCCACGAATAGTTAGGGATGTGAAGCAAACGGTTGTGTTCAATGTGTACTTATTCCTTCTACTTGTGCCATTTAAAGAAACTGATGTGGGACATTTTCCTCCAGAGAGGCAACTAATTTGTACCTGTAGCCATAGAGCTACTGTATGAATGTGTTCCATGTTTCAAATTTGTGTGAAATCTTCAGCCCTCTTTCTTCAGCTGCAAGTAAATCTGTGGAAATGAGGAATGTTGCTCATCTGTCTTAAGACTGTAAATTCTACTGAGGAAAAATTTGACTCTCAATAGTCTTTTATAATGCATATAGCAGGTGAAAATGTTTAAAACTGGATCCATTCAACCAACTCTCTTTAAGAACAACAAAAAACATACCTATATCTTTATAGGTACTTCATCAGGCATCAGCAATTAACAGCTCACAGGATAAGGCTCATTGAATTAAATCCTGATTCAATTAAAGCTGTGAGTATATAATGGTGGTGTGTTTTCACCTATTCTTTGGTGGGGATCTTATTCTGACCCTCATTACATCATTGAAATCCAGAGGGACACCATAGAAGTCACAACTTTTATTCTGTTTCTGGGTGAAAAAAAATAAGGGAAGTGACCCAGACTTCATTATTATAGAGCTAAGGTGGCCCAGTAGTACCTAGTGGCCTTCCAGAATGGACAGAGTCCCTAAAATTAATCTTCTGAAAACCAAGTAATGAAGCGTTAAGGTACACGTCAATCCGACCTTAATTCTTCCCTCCTTGAGCAATGACCCAATACTCTCATAGCACACAGACTTATTCTCTGCCTTTTTGGATAGTGAAGAACTTTCAGGGAACAGAGTATGCGCAGGGGAGGATGGGATATGAAACATTCTTTCTGCTAGAAAATTCTGGCACTTCTATGTAAGGTTTGAAAACAAGTTTTTCCCACTTGTTCTGCCCAAAGCTGCACAAATCCCCAGGATACTTCAACAATCCCTCTTGTGTTTGGCACGGTGTGTCTGTATGGACATCATGAAACCTCTGCATGAGTCCTGTTTCCCCTTTCACTGCTGACTTTCCCTGCAGGAAGGAGAGACTTAAATTTTTTGGCTGTGGCATGACTCAGCAGACCACATCCTTTCAAGTACAGGTTTAGCATACTCATGGGGTGTAGGAAAAGCTGGGATTCACAGATCCCCAGATTACAAAAGCAAATCAGCTTTGCTTCTCCAGCTAATCTCTCCTCCACTTAATACAGCTTTACTGAATTCAGCTGGAAAACAGATAATTCCCAGAGGCTGTTAACAGCACCCAGGAACTGCAGTTGTGTTTCATGATTTTGGCCTAGCTCTTCTTTTCTTCCTCCTCTTTTCCTCCCTCCTTTCCTCATCTCTCTCTCTCCTCTAATTTTACAGCAGTGCTTCTGCATACCTTTAATTTATCCAACCACCCTTATTCCATTATATTCTTCTTCATAACCAGTATAATGACGATGTTACTCCATCCAAAAATGTTGTGAGTTTTTCTTATTAAGGGACTGCATATTAGAAATGCTTGACCTTAAGCACATTCAGGTCCACTGTTCAGCAAACACGATTATATTATCCTCACTGTCTTTCATCTTCCCCTCTAGTTAATCAGAGCTGGCGCTCTGTTATAATAATTCCCCATGTGGAAAAGGAGCGGCATGTCCAGCCGCCTTTGTCGTACATCTGCCTCGAGAATGTGTAATTTATTATCTTTCAGAAATGGTTAGAGTCGCTTCTAAATTAGTTCTGCAAAATTACCAAGGCACCTTTCTAAAAGTTTGAGTTTTGTTTGGTTTAGTGGGTTTTGTTTTTTTGTTGGGGTTCGGGTTGGTTATTTTTAGGTAAAAGAACCCAGCTCCTATGAGACAGACAAGATCAAGGGAATAAGGTGTTAGGTGTCCGTTCTTAGAGGTCTCTAAGAATATTTTAGGTGTAGTTAAGAGGGCTGTGAGGAATGGCTTGACTAGGGGTGACTTTGCCATGAGGGGGATGACTTCACTATTTTAACATAGAATGATAGAATCACAGAATGGTTTGGGTTGGAAGGGACCTCAAAGACCCTCGAGTTCCAAGACACTGCCTTTGGCAGGGACACCTTCCACTACACCAGATTACTCACTCATGCCTGTGGGTGGTTCTTTACCAAGGAACACATTCGAGATTTTAATGTTTAAGGTCATCTCATATCTTAAGCCAAGCAGATACTTGTTCTGTACAATAAATTGCAAGGAATAGTGGAAAAAAAACCATGGATTTCCTGCTGCTTCTTTGGCCAGAGTGTGAATACTATTTGGTTACTGACATCAGCTTGCCTCTAGTTGCCACATAATTGTTGCCACCACAACTGTTAGCAAACCTGCTACTTAGTTTCTTGCTATTTGTGCATATGCTTTTACAAAGAACTGAACACATCTTCTGATATTTTACTTCTCCAAAATTTATCTTCCTACAAGTTGGAGGAGTTTTAATTCAGGTGAGGTAAATGGGAAAGGAGTCAGAAAATGGAGTAATCATTTTGAGTTTCAAACATGACAGGAAAAAAACACACAAAACAACACAAACCGAAAGACTGTTCTGAGAAGCAGCTGATGTAAGTCCTGGGGGTGCAATCCCACCTCTAAAATACCAAGTGTCAGAGCACTGAAATGTTTCATGGGAGACACAGCAAATTTCAACCTGACAAAGCACATGAATTTTACGTAGATACAAAATCTGGTAGTATTCCAGGAAGGAGAATGATCTGAGAAGAAAATGTTCAGGCACATGTTCCCCTTGATGGTCCACGAGGCTTTTAATAAGAAGATGGGTCTTGGACATAAAAGCAGGACATCTGAGCTTCCTTCAACATAACAAGAGAATAGTGTTCTCATAGTCATTTTATTTTACATTCAGTTTTATCATTCAGCTACATATTTTATTTTCAGTTGTTCGTACAAGGACATTTTGGAACACTTTTGAAGAAGTTTAGATGGAGGGTACTCCCCGCCTTATTTAGTTTTGAATAGGTCAGATTTCATGGCATTAAGAGAGATATTAAAACAGTTTGCCCTTAAACCACAAAAAGTTCAATAAACAAAACAAAGTAATACAACCAGTGCTTTAATGATTTTTCAAAAAAGAAATAGAAATACCTCCAAAACTAGAGAAACATGTAGAGGAAACTTAGCTACTCATTCTCTCACTGCATTCTGTTGGTTTTCCAGTTATATCTGTCATTTTGTGACAAAAAAAAAAAAAAAAAAAAAAAAGAAAATTTTTTTATAAAAAAAAAAAAAAAAAAAAAAAAAAAAAAAAAAATAAAAAACATTACCATCTTNGAAAAAACCCCTTTTTAATAAAATTCCCATTGCAGAATCAACACCAGCCTGGACAAGAGTGCTGGATTCTTCTCTGTCTCATGCATCATCGACAAAATTGTAAGCAGCTAAGCTTGCTTTGCAAGATCCTCTTTGCTGGCAATGGCTCAATGACAGAAGAACATGGCTTGATTTTCATATCCCAACTTGCAGCTGTACTACTGGCAGTCAAGGGAGAAAAAAAAATTAAAATTGTGTTTTGATATGAATCAGGCACATTTGATCTGAAAGCCACTGTGAGATTCTAAAAATGGCACTTTCTAGACACTTTTCTGATACCTTTTTTTTTAAGCTTAAAACTACTGTTGAAGAGAATTCATACTTAACTTTCAATGACATCTGATAAAAAATGTGATGGCTTGTTTTTTTAATTGTTTGTCTGCATTGAGTCATTTTTTATTAATATATTAGTAAAATCATCCTAATATTTTTTGTTGAAGGGAACATTCCTGCTAGGGTGAACACCTTTCTCTTCTTTGACATTAATTTCATTTCTTAATATGATTATTCCAAGAAATTGACTGGGAAGCTTATCTCTTTGAAAGTAGTAAGCTTTACATATATATATATATACATACACATACATATATATATATTTATATATATATAAACACTGTAAGCATAGAAGTTATTAATTTGCTATGGTAAATAAAAAATTTATATGTTAGAATAAAAGCCAGGAAAAATCCTCTGCCAGCATGTTCATAATCTTATTATTAAACATTTGTGATATGTGATGGGGAATTATCCATTAATCCAAAATATCCATGGAGTGCTTGAAATACCTGCTCTCTCCCTGATCAGATATATCCTTTCAAAGCAGGTTTTTGTTCTGAATGTAATTCATCATAGTTATCACATGTCACAAAGTGTTACACCATGTCATTTTACATTGGAATGTGACATGACATGGTGCAATTAAGGAAACACAATGCAATAGCTCCTACTAAGTAAAAAAAAAAAAAAAAAAGAGAGAGAGAGAGAAGGAAAAAGGGAACTTATTTTCCATATCAGTTAATGAGTTTTAGTTCCAAAAGTCTGCGTAGAGAAGAAAATCATGCTGATTAAAACTGAACAAGGTCCTGAGCCAATTCCCACTGAAGACAATAGGTATCTGCACATCAGGGAAGCATGCATGATTATGTTTTTATTAAAGTACAACTGTAAGATCAAAATTTTAAATCTGGATTCATAGGGCTAAAGAAAGGAATTACCAGCAGGATCCCTTGATTCTCATGACAAAAACTGGCATACCATTGGTATTTATTATTAATATGGTTCTGCAAGGATACAGCACTATACAGTGCAATGGCTTGGTCCAGAGGAAAAGGATAAAAATAAACAAGCTTCATTGGTCCCTGCAGTAAAAGAGCTTATAGGCTAAAGATACAACTATGAATTGCCATTCCTTTGTCTCTGACGTTTATTAATCTTTGAAGGGGTGGATTTTCACCCAGTGTCTAATACATTTCCAGCTTAACAGATATTTTAACAGTTCAATATACATCAGGGAGAGAGAAGAGCTTTTTAAGCTAAAGGCCAATACTGGCACAAGAACAAGTGGTTATAAACAGCTCATGAATAAATTTAGCCTTGAAATTAGAAAGAGCTTTTTACCATCAGAGGAGTAGAGTTCTGGAACAGTCCTTCAATGGGAGTAGAGAGATCAAACAGCATAACTAGTTTAAAAATGGAGCTTGATAAATTTATAAATGAGATTATACACCATGGTTGCCTATAGGAGGAGACAGCTTGATTTTAATGGTCCAGTAAGAACCTTCCAGTCTCACAAACACATGTAGGGGAAGGAGTGGCTAAATTTGAAATGGAGAAATCTCAAATGTTCAGCTCATAGAGTCATGAAGAAGCACGGATGTTCTGGATTTCAAATTTAGAGGCGTTGCTCCAGCCGCCTTCAAAGAAATATCAGTTTGAGAAACACCTTCATGCTTTCTAACAGTGATGTATGGATTGGCACCTTCCAACATTGGGAGTATTCTAATACATGGACAGTTAAAAATAAGAAGTTTTAGCAGATGCTAAGTTCAGGTTTGGTTTGGTTTAAATATTTTATTAGTTACCTTATTTTAAATTTGATATAAATGGGATTATTTCTATCCATTGCAGGGCTATCAAGGTTTCAGATATAATAATTTAGATAAAATACCATGAAGTCTTTAAAGTTTTTACTGGAAAGATAAATAAGGCATGGTGTTGAAGTTATTACATTTATGATTTCTTTGCTTCTCTCCTTTCACTTCACAGCTTTGGTCTCAGAAATGACTTTTTTTCAGAGGAAAAACTTGAATAGAAATTATTTTTGTAGGAAATACCATCCTGTCAGTATGATATTGACTGGGGAGCTGGAGGGTCTGGATTTTGTTCCCAACTCCTGCACGATTTTTCTATTGTGAATCATAACTTCATCACAATTTTCCTTCTTTTCATATCCAAGTGTTGTTTGGAAAAAAAGATTTATTTTCACTAGCCATTTCCTATGTAACTTATATTGCACCTGTTACAGATGGAAGTAGGAGAAAGAAAAGTCTGTGTATCTGACAAGTCATGAAATCAAGTATTATTTAAAAGATATAACCTTTCAGCAGAGACACAACAATTGCCTACTTGTGAAGCTACTCCACTACAATTGCAAAGCAGAAGATATTATTTTACTCCTTTTTTTTTTTTCCATCTGTTGGAAGACTCCAACAGATCCTTGGAAGTGGTTTAAAGTAATGCACTTTTAATATGTATTTTCAATGGACACTGATCAATTTTTGGATTTCTTGTAATAAGAAGTAACTCCTAAATGACATTAATTCTATCCCCTGAGATCATTAGAAAAGCAATGGATCTCAAATGACCAACATAAGGAAATGCAAAGTCTGGAGTAAGCTCAAATCAAATGGAGTTGAACTGTTACAAATATTGAGCTATAGCTGGGGATTTTTTCAGTAGTATCTTGTCTCCCGTTTTTATTTATCATATTTTTATTTTATACCAGCTCCTAAGACCTTAAAAAATAGTGCGGTTAATCTAAAATATTATTACATACCAAAAAAATTGCAACATATTTGTGGTATTCATGGCATCCTCTTATTAAAGTGTTTGAGCTGGATAGGAGTTTTTTAAAAATCTTTATTTTTTTTCCGTACAACACCCTGCACCATAAGCTTAGTTAAAAACTCACAATGACAATAATTTCACCTGACTGAAAAAGATCTACTCCACATGCAAGCAGGTGTAGCTGAAAGAGAATTGAGAGATGCGAATATCCTGATACTGTTTCAATAGCATGATTTTCTCACTGCTCCTACATATGAGGAGAAGGAAGGATGACTTGATGCCTAACCTTGAGACTGGTAAAACTGTTACACCATACTCCTTGTGTTCATTAGTTGTGTCTAAGTTCAAAGGAAAGCTAAACGGTGCAGAATGAGACTTAACCACATCTAGTTAAGCAAATATGTGCACATTCATCTGAGATTCCTGACTTTCTCAGCCCTACTCACTGACAATATGATACTGATCAAAACTGTTAAGTTTCATAGTTGTTGCACTTATCTGTCACAGCTGTATGGCATGTGGCTTTGATTCTTCTTGTTATTTTTAATATCTGCTCCCAAATCTGAAATGCAGGGATGGGAGCGTTCCCTCACCTGGCAGGAATGTTCACAGCTTAAATACATTAAAATTTATGATATATTCACAGATTGTGAGAACACAGGCTGCACTTTAGTTGGAGTTTCACCTCAGTGAGATCCCATCTGATCACTCTCAGCTGCACCACACTGTCACCTGCCTGTGACAACCCTCCTCAGGCTGCTGGTGCCTGGCATCCTTACTACAGCCACGAAAATAGGAGCAAAACCACAGCATACTACTGCTGCTGTGGCTTCACATTCTGGCTGGATATAGAAGTCACAGCAGAAGTCCTGTTCTCTGAGAAGGTCGTGTGAGAAATGCATGATTTTTTTCTTATTTTAATTTTAATATGGCATCATTTTTTTTCCTCCTCGTCTTAGATAGAAAACTGTCCCACATACATGTCCAAACTGCAACTGAGGAGAGAATGGACTTCTGACTAAAGAGCAGTAAAAGAAAGATGTATCTTTTTTGGTCCTATATCCCAGCTAAGGGCTTAGAACATATATTTATTATTCAGGAAACAGGAATCCTTGCCATATTCAATCTGTCTTTTTTGTTGCCACTATGTCCCCCTTGGCAGAAGATGTAGAAACATAGAAGCCACACTTTGTATTATGGTTTCTTTTATAGCTTCTAAATGGTTAATAAATGATTAATAGAGGTTTTGATAAATGGTTAGAGTAGGTTTTGGAGGCTAAAAGGTCAATAGTTGGCTCATAACAATCTATAACACATTTCACTCATGTCCCTCCAGCCATCCATAACAAGATTTCTTACATCTGTAGCTTCTAGCAATCATGTTTTAGTTCTTTGTAAACTGTTTATAGGTGGGATCCTAGTGTAAAATGTGCCAGGGAATTGGATACCATTTGCTGAAGTGCCTCAGGCCAAGTCCAAAGAAGTCTCTTTGCATGGTGCCTAAATATTGATCATTACAGTTTGCAGGACTTAGGATCACATTGAGTAAGTAACATTTATTGATTTTGGAATTCCAAGTTCCTTTTTTAAAAAACATTCCCGAACTTAATTAGGAAGTAAGTTAGAGATTTAATTCTTATTTGTACCATAGGCAGACTAAATGTGAAAAAAAAAATACATGTGGGCGCCCCAGCTCATGAGGAACACTTTTTCCTAGGAATGAGATACTGCAATGATATTGCCCTAGAATCATCACAGGAAAAAAAGAAAGGAAGAGAGAAGAGGAATTATTTTTTTTTTCCCTTCACACAGTGTATTAGTATTTGGTACAGAGGGATTTTCTTAGTCATCCACTCTAGATAGCTTGTAGCCCAGAAATTCTCAGCCATTGTACAGAAGGAGCAATATCTTCTCAAATAGTGTAATGAATGAAAGCTTTATTTCCCACTCATAGAAACTACTTTCTATTACCATGGTAGTGCTTTCAGCAATTTTTCCAGCATTGATCAGCTCTGTAAAACAATTTTGCCTTTGTCTTTCAGGTTTCTTAGGATTGTGTAGGCTCTCCCAGGTTCCTATTCACTTTTCTCACTTGTAGTACATTCAAACTTACAAGAATGTATAAAAGTATAAAACTACTGACTCATGTACTTTTGTAGGGACGTCCTGTAGTCCAAAATCCTGCTCAAATCTGAGCCAGAGCAGGTTTTTCGGGTATGATCCAGCTGATTCTTGAGTGTCTCTCAAGGATGCAGTTCTTACCCCTTCTCTGAGCCCTCCTGATACACTGTTGAACATCTTCAGGTGAGAGAGAAGAAAAAAATGGTAAACCCCACACTTGTGTCTATTTGGAACTTCCTGTGTTGTGACTCGTTGGGTTTTTCCCTTGTGTTGTGAACCTTCTAGGATGGGCTTGTTCTGATTTTTGTATTTCCCTCCTGTTAGGTCTCTCCAGAGCTGTTCTGTACTGAACACTGAATAAAAAAAGTGCTGTAGTCCTTGTGTTGTCCGTGGTGTGCTCCAGCCTCCAGCCCACCCTGGGGGTCTCCCTTGGACTTGCTCAAGCCTCTCCACATCTTGCTTCTCTGGAGTTCACAAAGCTGGACATGGTAAATCTCTTGATGAGGTTTCAGGTGGGTCAGGTAGAAGGAAAAACCATTTCCCAGGAGATGCTGGCTGTGATTTTGCTCATGCAACTAAGGATAGGTCTGATCCTTTTCCTGCAAGGAGAATTGTTGACTTCTGCTCAGCTTGTTTCCCACCAAGAACCCACATTTTTTGCTGCCAAGCTGCTTTCTACCTGGCTTACCCTCAACAATGGCTGATAGAGTATCTAGGTTTTTTTTCCTAATATTTAAAATTTGAGAAACTAAACCAAGTACTACTCTTGTCTTATCTCCACTATAAAAATCTCTAACCTATTATTTTTTTTTTTTTTTATAATGACAATTTCTTTCAACAGGATAAAAAAAAAAACCAAACCACAAAAAACCACATGGCATTTTACCTATGAAATAAAAAAGACTCTAAAAAAGCAAAGGAAAATCCTCTTCTAGAGGCAAGAGAATTTCACACAGCTCATGGACATATTTTTCTTTCCTGCACAAAGAAGTACAGATTGGTTTATTTACTTTTTCTTAAGTGTAAAAGATTGCTTGCTACAGTTTTATTTTTCTACATTCTGAGGGGCGAAAAAATACCAAGTGGAGGAAAAAAAACCCTGAAGAAATAAATAATATTAATATAGCCTTGTGCTCCATGAATTTTTTCTGTCTGTAGTAAAAAATACACTGAAATAGCTTCAAGGTTAAAAAAATACCAACCTGAGAGCACCAGTGCCAGAACTTCTGTAGGGTTAGGGTTAGTTAGCTGCTCAGTATCTAAAGAAAACTGAAAGGTATCTGAGCTGTAAAGATAACTGAAGGTCATTACTGCAGGTACAAAAAAAGAACTTATCAAAAGTGGAAGAATTGTGATGTGATATATATTTATATATTTATATATAAATATATTTATATATTTATATATTTATATATTTATATCGTTATATAGTTATATAGTTATATAGTTTTATAGTTATATATGTATATANTTATATATGTATATATTTATATATTTTTATATTTATATATTTTTATATTTTTATATATATATAATTATAGTCATTCTTGTTAGCTGCTCTTCTGAAATGTTATTTTGGTCCTTATTAGATTCAAAATGAAGATTATAATTTTAAGAATAGGGGAAAAGGGAAAAAAAAGAAACTACTTCCATGCTTGTGGATGCCTCTTGGAGCATGTTGGCCCACTGCCTGTTATTCCTTGCCACAGTATTAATAAATTATCACATGATTTTACCATAGTGCAAAAAATATGAGCTGGTGTTATTCAGCCACTCAAATTCTTCAAACTTAAGCATTTTTCCTTCAGCACATATAATAATTGCATCAGTAGTTCATTTTAGTAATCACGCTTCTTTGTTTGTTTTAGACAAAGAGGAGTTTTTGTGGTCTGATTAAGGAGTAATATTTCTATAAACTGCCTCAGGGTTAATGGAAAGTTGTTGTTCTATGTATTTTTTAAGAAATACATGGATATTCTGGAGATATTTTACTTTTGAGATGTACTTTAGAGTAATTTCAGTACTTGGTCCTTTAAGAAATATTAAAGAGTTGAATAATGGAAGAGAGATTATGGTTATTAAAAACGCAGAGGATCTGCAAGCACTTTAGAGTACAGGATTAGAATGTAAAATGATCTTGACAAATTGGATAAATGGTCTGGAAAAATATGATGCAGTTTAAAAAGGACATATGCATTTAAAAATAACTAACTGCACAAATACAAATTGAGGAACCAGTGATCAGGTAATATTTCTGAATAAAATAGATTTTATGCCTTTTTGTGAGTCATATTCCTAACATGACTCAACAGTTCCAGATTTAGATAAAAAAATGAGCAAAAATCCCCACCAGAATATTGTCATGTATATGCAAAACTACCACATGCAAGAGACACAGATAATCTTTCTGGTTTTCTTGCTATTAGCAGTTTTTCAACTAAAGTATTTCAACTGGGTTGAGGTCTCAAATTCAAAGAAATAAATGGATCAACTCCCAGAGGAAGTAATCTTTCAGATGCCTAGAAAAATGAATTAAGGAAAAAAAAAATTACTACTGTTTATTATAGCAAGAAAATGAGAAAACACACTTCAGATATGTACAGAAAACGTCAATGCAAAGGTAAATGTAAAACTTGCTTTCGCTGTTTGGCACAAGAAATATGTTGCCCTCTGACACATTTTAGTCAGACTCTCTGAGAAGGTCCTTGTAAGTCCGTAAGTGCAGGGCTAAACAGACCAACAGTTGTTGATCCCATGTTAGGGGAGAGGGAAAGACTAGATGCCCTGTGGCAATCTCTTAAGCCCTATCTCCAACGATGCTATAAACCAGACCATTATCTAAAGAGAGTCTAAAAGGTGAAGAAATGGTATCAAAATTAATTTCTCAGACTGGGAAGGATATGCTTTTTAATTACTCTTTGAATTTACTACAACTTAGGAGTAACAAAAAAAAAAAAAAAAAAAAAAAAGAAGAAGATTTATCTTTTGAAAGTTCCCTAGTACAAAAGTGGTCTCTTGCCTTTGTCTGGAGAGAATTAATTCTTTATTTTCGTCTCATGCTCTATTTCTACACTTCTTCAGGTGCAAAGAAGGGCATTCAGACTTCCTTTCCTTTCCTACAACAGCACCACCGCAGAAAATACATAGACTTTTTTTTGCAAATCAAGCTAATGGAGACTTGTGTAAGAATTTATTGTTGATGGCGATTTTGTCTGTTGATTTTTTTACTAAAACTCGGGTTTGCCTCTCTGTGTGTGTGTGTGTGTGTGTGTGTGAAACAAGTAAACATCTTTATGATGCACGTTTAGGAAACAAGGACACAAGCTGATCTTCTTTGTGCTCCATTTCAAACTGCAGTTGGGTTGAATCCTTCCCAAGTTTTCTTCACATACATGATTTTGGTTGGCCTGTCTCACTCTGGGAGGTATTGAAAAACACCTGGAGGACAACACAGGCATGGATCACAGCCAACACAGCTTCATGAGAGGAAAGTCCTGCTTGTCAGATCTGATTCCTTTCTAGGACAGGGTAATCCACCCAGCTGATCTAGGAAAGACAGTACATGTAATATTTTTGGATTTCAGTAAAGCTTTTGATACTGTCTGTCGCGGTGTCCTTCGGAACAAAAGGTCCGGCACACAGTTGGATGATTGTGTTACACAATGGGTGAGCAACTGGCTCATGGGTCAGGCACAAAGGGTTGTGGTGAATGGGGTGACATCAGACTGGGGACTTGTCACTCGTGGGGTTCCTCAGGGCTCCATCCTCAGCCCAGTTCTCTTGATCATCTTCAACAGGAGCTTGGAGGCCTGAAAGATTACTGGGTAAGTTTTTCAGCAACACTAAATTGGGAGATGTCAACTATTGAGGGCAGAAAGGCCCTGCAGAGGGACTTTGACCGATGGGGAATCGGCAACCATATGTAGTTCAAGAATCTGGCAAGTGCCAAATTCTGCACCTGGGATGGGGAAACTCTGGTTATGTGTAGAGTGGGGAACAAAGGACTGGGGAGCAGAGCTGTGGAAAGGGACCTGGGGATCCTGGTCGATGGCAAGCTGGGTATGAGTCAGCAGTGCCCTGTCAGCCAGGAGGGACATCCCTGTCCTGGGGCCATCAGGCCCAGCATCGCCAGCCTGGCAAAGGAGGGAATTGTCCTGCTCAGCTCTGCACTGGAGCAGCCTCACCTCAAGTGCTCGGTGCCACAATATAAAAGAGATGTTAAGCCATTAGGGAGTGTCCAAAAGAGGGCTACAAGGATGGGGAAAGGCTTGGAAGGGAAGGCTTCCGGGCAGTGGTTGAGGTCACTTGGTCTGTTCAGCCGGGAAAAGAGAAGACTGAGGGGAGACCTCACTGGGGTCTTCAAAATGAGGAAAAGTACAGAGGCAGACACTGATCTCTTCTCTGCGATGACTGGTGACAAGACATGAGGAAATGGGATGGAGAGGAGTCAGGGGAGGTTAAATTTGGATTTCACGAAAAGATTCTTTCCCCAGAGGTTGGTTGGGCACTGGAACAGGCTCCCCAGAGCAGTGGTCACAGCACCAAGCCTGACAGAGTTCAAGAAGTGTTTGGAAAATGCTCTCTGGCACATAGTGGGATATAGGGTAGGATAGGATAGGATAGGATAGGATAGGATAGAATAGAATAGAATAGAATAGAATAGAATAGAATAGAATAGAATAGAATAGAATAGAATAGAATAGAATAGAATAGAATATACTGAATTGGAAGGGACTCATCAGGACAATGGGGTGCAACTCCTGGCCCTATGCAGGATATCCCAAGAATCACACCATGGGCCTGAGAGCATTGTCTAAACACTTCTTGAACTCAGACTCTTGAAGTGCCCTGTGCAGGACCAGGATTTGGGCTCAATGATCCTGATGGGTGCCTTCCAACTCAGCTTATTCTATCATTCTATGATTCTAAGATTCAAGCTGATTGAGAATTACTGACTTTCTGTGTGTGATTAAAGAAATTAGCAATTATCAAGTTTTCCTCATTCCATCAGTAGTCCAGTTTCTCTAGCAGTTCACTGGGTAGGAGAAATGAGGACCGTATGGTTCGGAGCGTGAGCTGATGCCTCCATTGACATAATTCACTATTTTGACCTTTAGAACACTTGTTATTCTGGAAATAACAAAGCATGACATTCATTATGACGTTCAGTTTTCGTTGACAAGTAACCAAAATTCTTATTCCAGATTTGGTAGGGTTTTTTTTGAATGTGAGCCTCATGACTGCCATAACTGAAAGAGCTTTACCAAACCATTGAAGAGACTTTTGGCCTTTTAGTATAAAATTTGCAATAGCCACCAACACATAGAACTAACACTATGTTTATCATTGCATTTTTCACAAAACCAAATCTTATTTTTCAGCCACCCTAACTTTAGCTCCTTTGACTCACAAAAACAGTGGCTATTTTTCTGACTAGCCATGCAAACGACTGTAACAGATTGATCATTTTTGTCTCATGCACGGTCAGTAACCAGATCTCAATCATATTCTTTTCTCATAATACCTGGCCAAAATCACAGAAGTGCTGCCCAACCAGAGCTGAGCCTTCAGAGGAAGCAACAGAGAAAATCCAGATGGAAACCACAGTGGCCAGCTATTATCGTAGCTGATGTGATTTTTTTTTAATACACTAGCTGAATTTAAAAATGAGATAAAAAAGAAGAGAAGCCAGTTGCAACAACCAAAATAACACGTGAAATTAGTGGCAGAGGTGGACAATCCAATCTCAAAATTCCTGTCTGACACTGCATCTCTCATAATTAAGCACATTCTAAGAAGTGCTGTACTAAAGAATTACTTATATGATATTCCAGAAATGAGAGATATATACAAGTGTGCTAGGAAAAGACTATCCTTTTTTTAAAAGTTGATACATCAAGATACAGATAAGAAATATCCCATCAAAATGGATACTAATCAGCAGTCTTATTGGAAGTTTTACCAGAGATTAGCACAGAAATTAGAACTGCCGTAAAAACAGTGAGTCCAGTAAAAACTGGTATTTTTCAATAAGTCTCTGTTTGGAACCACAAAGAAAATTCAAACTAATGAGCATATTACAGAAGGAAACACTTCTGAAATCTCTCAGTTTGGAAAGATTACAATGCAAAATGTATTATTTTCAGTCCAAATGCAAGAGCTCATTGTTCATTTTTACTTAATAAAATTGTCAGTTAAAACAGTATATTCCATCATCTTTCACCATCTTCCTGTCCTGGGCGATCACCAAACAGAGGTTAAAAGGAGATGAAGGAAATGACACTGATGACCTGTCTGTTAAAATNAAAAAAAAAAAAAAAAAAAAAAAAAAAAAAAGAAAGAGCATGCTGTGTGTGTTTGTTTCTTTGTTTATTTGTGGGTTTTTTGTTGTTTCGTTTAAGGAGATAGAGGAAAATCATAGACATATAGAATAACTTGTTTTGGAAGGAACTCTGTAGATCATCTCTTTCCCACCGCCCTGCCATGGGCAGGGACACCTTCCGCTACACCAGCTTGCTCCAAGCCCCATCCAATCTGGCCTTGAACACTTCAAAACCAAGCAGCTTTACTAGTAATGTTATCTTTGTTGTAGAAATAGATATAAGAGCCTCATTTACAGAAATTTCATCTAATGCTTTATTTTTGTCTACCAAAAAATTGCATTTAAAATGTTTAAAATATTCTTCTTCGTTTTTTTGTTGCCTTTTTTTTTTTGGATTTTGGGGGGTTTTTTGCCACATAAATATGAAACCAAAGCAATAATTTCCTTCAGCAGTAAACACTGGAAGTTCAACTGTTGTGGCTGCAAAAGTGTAGTGAAGAAAGTGGAGCTTCACTGAATTACACCTGCTGAAGGATTAGATTAGTATGAAAAGTCAGAGGAATTACACATTTATCCCATTCCTCCACTGTCTCATGTATCACGCTGTAGTTTGCTATTGCAAAGGAAGTTAGCAAAGAATGGGTAAGGTAGATAAAAGCTTATTAGTTAATACATTCATGTCTTTATAGAAGTGGCATACAGAATGGAAAGAAAAAAAAAATATCCTGCCCATGGTGAAATCTGCCATACAGTACAAGAAACATCAGAGTTCTCAATGTACCATATGGAAAGCTCTCTGCAAGACAGAGTCTCTGTTCTACTAGAGACCACTGTAGAGAAGAGATGGATTTTACATTTTTCATTAGTGTACAGCTTAGACAGTTGAACTCTATTATAATGTCTTCAGGAAGTATCTGATCCATTCTATTATCGCTCTGACAAAGAGAAAGAATTGCTTATGATTTCAGAAAGGTCACACTAAACTGATGTTCTGCCTGTATGTGCTCTAGCTCTGATGGTGATAATAATAATAAAAAAAAGTTTAAAGATGAAGTTTACAGTCAGACATACTGGGGGCAGAGGGGGAGAAGTCTTAAAAATTAACATTTAAAAAGAAATTCTTATCTGCAAGACATTTTCTCACCCTCCTATTTTTCTTCAGCACACCTGCTGGCAGTCAGTATATTTATACATGTACATATAAACAGGGGACAAGATTCTGATAGCAGTTCCTGGAGGGTAAATATAATGTTATTGTAATAAAAGCACTGAAATAGACCATTATTATTAACAGTTATGTATGTACCGAGATCAATCTGCCTGGCTGATCTGGGGCAGGTATGAGATAGTTCTGACCGCGGTGTTAGACACAAGCGAGCGCCAATTTAAAAGCCGTGTGGCGGAGTTTCTCTGTTGTTCAGCCCAAGATAATTCAGCCTCCCTCCCACCAGAGCTTATTATTTTTGGCTCATAGCTCAACTGCAACTGCATGGCTTGGAGCAAGGGCAGAACGAATTCTTGCACGTATTGTGGATAGATAACATCACACTCAATACATCCCCTGTAGTGCCTGGAAGACTCTAGACAAAGGTGAGCTCCTCTTGCAGTAGATGCTTTGCACACACACTGTGGGCCATGGTTTTGCCCTACAGAGCTTGACAATAGGCATCAAATAATTAATAATTCCTTTTGGCCTCTTTGTAACAACATGAGTTATGATGAAGCTCGTAGGATGCCGAAGTGCTTTTGTTAAGGCAAGAGGAGAGGAGCAACTCAGCCAAAGAAGTAAACCCCAGCATCGGTGGCACCAAGGAGGCAACCACCTCAAGTTTAAAATGCATAGAGATGAAGCTGATTTGAAATACATTCCCATGGAGCCCAAGCAAATGAATTAACATTGCTGGGTGGGGGAGAAATGAATGAAAATGCATTGAGTGAGGTGGTTTCTACAGGGTTGGAGACATTTCTCAGTTTCCTGGGTGGGTGCTGAACACCTGTCTGGAGTAGGGAGTGGCAAAGAAACTATGGCGTGAATGAAAGGGACACAGAAGACAATGGAAAAGTTTTCTTGGTTATTTAGATGAATTTAAAAAATTAAGGAATAAAAAATATAACTTTAACAAGTGACATTTCAGAAGTTTTGAAGCTTGAAATTTTTGCAAAGTGACTTCTTCAGTAGAAAAACCACCTAGACAGTCATTGACCTGTAATAGCCATCAGTATAAAGGCAAAAACAGAAAAAATGAATCACAGATAAAGTAAAAGGCACTGATTCAGAACTCAGTAGATTCTTTAGCATAATTCTTCCATTTTCATTTTGCTTCTTTCATTTTCTTGTTGCAAATATAGCTCTATAAACCACAGAAATAAGCTGCATGCAATTAAAATGGCATAATAGCCGAAAGGAAAGCATTGATAATTATGTTAAAATCTATAAAATTAGACGAGTCTAACACTGCTCAGAGTTCATGCTTTGTCATCTGTCAGCATTTGCAGCTCTATTGTAACCTATATCTAAAGCTTTTCCTTCCTGAGCTAACTTCTCTTCAACTTGTGGGTTAGTGGTGATCTTTTTCTTTTCCTTTCAGTTTGTGCAATATAGTCCTCAATTCTTTTAACAATTTAGGGGTCTGAAAACAGTCAAAATGAAATAACATTCAGCCTTAATGAAATATTTTGTGATATATTTTTCTGAGCTTAGAGAGTCCATAGATCTGCCACGATCTGTCCTGTGCTCTTTCCTGCAGAAAAACAGTTGGGGAAGTAACTTTCATCTCTATATACATCAGAGAGTTTGTAAAAGTATTGTCCTCATTCACCATTTTAATCACAGCAATAAAAGACAAACTGCACAAAGAATCTAGAGAACTAGAGCAGGCGTTATCTGTGACTGGATCCAGCAATGAATTTAAGCACAGGCTTAAGAGCTTTGCTTGGATCGGGGATTTACAGTGCAATCAAAAAACTAGTGAAATCAATACAAAAACTCTTATTGATGTCACTGGGCATTGGATCGTGCCCTTAATGAACTAAGCAGAGGCTGGAGTGCTGCATCTTAAGGGCCTAATCCAATACCTATCAGACTGAACTCAAGCAAAGACTGGGTTTAGATATTGTTTAATGCTGTAGATTGAGATTTTTCAAAAACTATTTGGATTATGCTTGTCAAAAAGAGTGTTAATTTAAAACTGGAGTCAAATAACTGCATGAACTTCTGTCTAGCTGTCTCAGATGCTAACAACTGTGAATATAATGTACTGTGGTCCAACACAGAGTAATAAAAAAAGTACAAGACTATCAGAGATCCTGAATTGTTCCTAGGTTGGTGGATATTTGCCTCTACTTTTTAATTTTTGTTATTTTCCTGTGATACTCTGTTAAAGTCACAGTGAACATTGGTCAAATACATGCCTTCTTCCCCACCCCCTTACTCCCTCAATCACTTTTTCCATTTGACATGAAGATGTAACCTATACAATTCAGAGTCACTTATTTCATCAACACTCATCTTCAACATTCAAAGACTGAAATGCAGTGAAAGGAATTTAATCTTCTGATCCCAAGGAAAGTTCCCATTTGAAGAGTCATCTCAAGCTTTTTCTGTTAAGAACAGTATCTGCTTCATCCTTTTTCATCTTCTTAGTGTACTTATTTCAGGCCAGATTTTCAGTCCCAATTTCAGAGGACAGACTGCCCCAAACTGCAGCTAAAATCCATGAAAGTGCCTAATAACCAAGGGTGCATTTTCTTGCCAACAATTTTCCTTTCCATACAATGATGAAGGAAAGATATGTCATTTCAAGACAGGTACTTGGAAACTAGTCAATAATAATAGTAATTAAACGGCCTACAACCACTTCAGAAGAGACCATAATGGTTCCATTCTAGCTTTTACCTTATGTATTACAAGGCTTAGGTCTCATTCTTCAATTCTATTCTTCTATTTTCTGTTGTGAGGACTTGAAAGACTCAAATAAACAATTAAGGAAGGAGCTTTTGCATTAAAAGGACTACATAACATCCTGAAAAAACAGATGTACATGCAGAAAGAGGAAAAAAAGTTTAATCTAAATAATAGTAAGTGCATTTTTTGTTATACCAATAAGTACATTTATGCCATGTAGAATAATAATTGAGTGCCTTTTAAGATCTTAAGTGAAAGGCAATAATATTTCATATCTGAAGTGAGTTGCTCATTTCCCTAAGTGTTTACATATCCTGGGCTTTCATTTCTCAAAATGCAGCATTCTTTACATCATAAGTAGCTAATTAAGTGCAAATCTTCCTTATGGAAGTACATAAAAGAAGGGTTATGATGGAATCATTGTGTTCCTTATTCTTTAATGGACACTTGAGAAGTTGATCCAAATTTAGAGGAAATTAATTTTCCAAAGATGCTCTGAACTGTGGAACAGAAAAAGGCTCTAGAGAATTCTCAAAAAGCTCTAGAGAAGTTATTCGTGTATGTTAAATCCTATAGGACTAACCCATAAGAGTTCAATATGTCAAGATCATTATTTAGAGCCTGAATTTGCATATGCAGGATGGGTAATAGTCCATGCATCTGACAGTAACATCTCTTTAGGCAACAAGTAATTTAGATGGCATGAGGGTATAATCCTCAGATTAATGGTCCTGATATAGATATAAATAGATATAAATACCTTTAGAAGTCTGTTTGTCCCCAGGGATGAGAGAAGGGCCACAGAACATATTCAGTTTCCACATTTAGGTCATGATTAAGGCCCAGTCAGATATCATGTCAAAACTATTATTAATCAAGCATTGTTAAGTCATTTATTTGTTTATAACCCATTTAGATTTCTGCTGAAAATTTAGTTCATAAAATTAATGCAGATTAAAATTGTAAAGTCCGGTGTTCAAGCTTCGAAAAGGAGAACTCCTGCTGCATGGATTCATCTTTGCAACTCCTCAGTCCTCTTACAGCCTTGCAGCTACATTTTTAAGTGCTCTGTAACTTATTTGCCATATACCAGTAAGCTCTCAGAGTAATAGTTGTGAAGGGTATGATGAGGTTTATTTTTTTATTTTCTTTTTTGTGTAGAAAAATGAAACTGTATAGCTATATGTAAGAAAACAGTTCTCTTAAAAAACTGTAATAAAATATAGATGCAGATAGAAAAGATCTTCATTGTGCTGCTATGAAACCTGAGTTTTAGTGTGTACTTTGGGTAAATTTTGCCCTCTTTTCTTATTCTGTGAAGCCAATGTGCATGCATGTCACTGTCAAGGTTTCACTGCTCTCTGAATATATGTGCAACCTTGGACAACCTTCATAACCTTTTTTGCCTAAATAGTCATATCCACAAAATGAAACAATGGTGCCATTGTTACCTGTAAAAGTGGTTTAGCCCTTTGGACAAATGCTCCTTTAGTATGGAAGCACTGACTATTATTAATGAATAATGATTGTTCTCAATCATTTGAAAAAAACAAAACAAAACCCAAGAACAAAAAATCCCTCAACATCCTGTTGGAAGAACTTACTGCACTGTGACAACCTTTCTTGATGTTGTTGCTGAAATAGAAGGGCTAATTTAATCATATCTTTGCCATCTTCCATAAACCACAGGCAGTACATCTCCCTGCAGACACAGACTTAAAGAAACACAACAAAGCAGCAAAGTTTAAAAAGAATTTAGTATAGATTTTTTTCTTGTCTAAACATAAAAGGTCCTCTATAACCAGCTCCTTAAAAAAATAGAAAATGAAAAAAGAAAAACTGTTGCTATTATTTTTGGCAGTTTGCTAGCGCAGAACACCATGCTGGCAGCACTGTCTTCAGTAATGTGTGCTTCTCTCCCATTTCCAAACTCTGCCTGTGGAACTTATTTTTATCTGGGAAAAAGATCCTGTTTCACCTCGATTATCTACTGAAAGCTGAATAGCATATACCTGGGACAACCAGGGTATTATTTACTTCATATGATCAACAAAGACACACCTAACAAACACTTCTCATAATTATTCTTTAATTCGTTATAACGACAATGAACAGAAACAGCACTTTCAGCTCCATTAAAAATTAGCTTAGAGTAGTTCTTCCCAAAAAAGAAAACCACAAAAAATACTTTAATAAATATTAAAGGGTAAATAATAATAAATATAAAAGGGTGAATAGATAAAATAATCATTATTTTATACTGCCTGAACAGATTGAACTTTTTTGCTTAATCTTTCTATTAATATTGCTGAGCTGAATATTACGCCAGTGTCAATGATAGAATATTCTCTTTTATAATTCTGGATATTTGTAACAGACGTCCCACATCTCTCTGATGAAATCAAAGCTTTATTCTATTTTTATAGGTGACGTTAACCTGAAATCAATCGGATTGGAGTTTACCTTTGAGAATCATAGCAGTGGGGATGATTTAGATCGGAAGAGCACACGTCTGAAATCAATCGGATTGGAGTTTACCTTTGAGAATCATAGCAGTGGGGATGATTTTCCCTCATCTATGCTAAAAGTGAATTCTGGGCAAGGATCATTATCTAGCTTGTCTCTGCAGTTAATGGGGAGAGGTGGAAATGGGTCACCTCTCTTAGGCACCGTATTAGGATGAATCACTCTCTGGAGGTATCTAACTCCCTTCATTGATTACAGAAAGCCTTGACATGCAGCTTAGACAGGAGGCTAAAATTTTAGGCAACCAGTGTTATGGGAGATGACTCCTACATTTAGCTCTAAGTGAAATATCAGGAATCGGGTTTTAATGCCTAGATTTTTAAAGCAATTTCAGCCTAAGCATCATAAGACGCAATTCATTTAAATAGCTAAGATCCATTTTCAGAAGTAGCTTAAACACTTATATAGCTATTAACATGCATAAAGAGGCAAATAGACATCAAATGAGTATTCCAGCTGTTCACATATGCCTAATTCCCATCAAAATCAATACATAGATGGTTTTGAAGATCTCACTAGGCACATATCTATCTAAATACCTGAGTACTCTGAGGAATCTAATCCTTGGTCTTTCACCAAGCAAAGAGGAACTAAAGTAAGGCTTGCAGACACCTTTTCACCTGGGTAAAAATTTGTCTCTTACCTGCACAGCCCAAAACCTTTTATCTTTGCAGTGGAACAGAAATGTATGTTCTTGTCTAACTTGTCCCTGAAAAAGTATCTCTATATATGCAAACAGAAGTGAATCTATCATTTTTCAGTCGGCTCTAAGTGTTATATAACATTGCAAACTGGCATCCATTCTGCTAAACAATGTGATTTCTATTTTTTTTTTCCTTTTGCAGAACTAATTTCCAAGTGTTTCTCTCTTACTCCTCAAGTACATACCTATCCTCCATCTGCTTCTCATCCCACACTACAGCTTTGAGTTGTGGATTGTTCTTTTATCACCACGTCTCCTATATCCTTTTACATTGCTCTTCTCACCTCACTTGGCTTTGCAACACCTCCCAATTTAGTTGCATCCATTGATTTAATAACTGTGCTATTGACTCTCATTTACAGATCATTAGTGAAGACAAAGCTGGACCCAGTGTTAGTCCTTAAGGCACGTCATTAGACTCTTTCCCACAACGCAATACACCACTATTTATCATCACCTTTAATTTAAGCTCCTGTAGCAACTTCTTAGTCTGTGTGAATCTACCCATAAGCATCTGAATTCAAATGAATTACAATGCTCGAACTTTGTGAAACACTTTCACTGTGCAAATTCCGGTGGTGGGGTACCACAAATCCAACGGAATCCATTGTGATTTGCACACACTGTACTGTCAGGTGCTGCTAAGCATTCCCAGCCTATGGATGTGGAGATCTATAGCCAGAAGCTGTGAGTTTTTAACCATGCAGTAATATATGATTCTATATACAAGACTCTGCCTATTTTGTGAAGATCAGGTTCTACCTATTGCACGATACATGACTTAAGGCTTTATGCAGAGTTCTACTGTTGATGTTAGACACTCCCACTTTTTATTCATAAAGGTTTTGTTGTTCTGCTTTTTTTTTCTTTTTTTTTTTTTTTTCCTTGTTCTTATTCCCTTTTTCTGATAAAAGAACATCAGGAAATACTGAGATACTGATCACAAATATCAAACTCCAATCATTTCCCCACCCATAGCCGCAATATTTTTTTATATTATCACATACCATTGCCAGTGTAGCCTTTCAGTGCTACTTCCTCTGTAGGTTTCAGAGCACAGACAAAATGCTGCATTCTCTCTCTTTATGCTCATCACCTCAAGAAAGTCCTTTCTCTTTTGTATCAATTTTTCTTATGGTAAAATAGTGGGGATTAAAATGTTCCCTCAGCCAGGACATCTAATAGAACTGGAAAAAAATAAGTTTGGATTGAAAGTCAGCCCCTCTTTGTCACATGTTACTCTGGGAAAGTCCCATCTGTTTCACGGACTCAGTTGAGATTGTAAAAGAGATATCTTTTTTCTTTTTTTCTTTCATATTCACTTGTCTTGTTTATCTATCCTTTTATTTCTCTCCCATTATCAGAGAATCTTAACTTGTTAAAAAAAAAAAAAAAAAAAAGGAGAAACAGAATACTTGGAATACTTACACTCCCAGCATTATTTTGAGGTATGAGTAAGACTATCTGCATTTTACAGTTGGAATACTCAAAAATGGTGAAGAAGTAGTACTGGTTAAGCAAGGAAACTGGATTTTTTTTTTTAGTTTTAGCTTAGTTTCTCAGCAGCTAGGTCAGTTTTCCTTTTATAGGTGATGGATGATTAGTAAAGCTGTTGAATGTATTTCGCTTTGAAGCTTAATTCCCTTAAGCTTCTGGTGAGAACTGAGTTTTCGCATCTCAGTAGTCAACCTTGGTAATCTCTCCCTCTGTATTCTTCGGCATAACTTGAGACTTGTTCCAGTATCACCTGTAGCATAAATTACTCTTTCACTTAATACTGTAGTCAGGTGATGGAGTTTTCTTTTGATACTGTGGAAAGCATAACAGTCACATTTATCCTTCCTTCTTTTTCATGTAAGAGGGGGAAAAGGGTAGAAAACTCCTCCATCACTTAGCAGGTCAGAAAATGTAAGAGTATTCTTAAGAGCTCCTTACTAGAGTCTTGCTGCCCAAAAGCATTTAGTGCAGATATTCCAGCTGAATTTGGATTAGGTTTTTACCTACTTTCTACACAGTGTTGCATCATAAAGCAGCAGGGAAGAAGCGAAAATAAATGAGTCAGTTATGCTGTAAGTGTTTTGAAATAGAAAAACAAGAGACTCCACACAAAGGGAACCAACTGGTCAATCAGGGCCATAGTTTACCCACAGAATAAATGAATCTGTTAAACTCTGTCAGCCTGGTTGTTTAGTTCTTTAGCAAAACTTAGAGGGTTTGGTTTTGTTTTGTTTCTCTCTTGTGACCATATAAGGCTAAGGTCTTTTCTCAAAAGACTATAACATTCACAAATCTTGTAGTTTCACTGTCCTTAGCACCAACCAGAAGGATTATCCTTTAAAACCAGACCTTTCTTTATACTTTTCACCATATTCTGTATGGACAGGAAAAAAAATTTTTTAAATAATCAGAAGAAAATAATGCAAAAAGATTTGGTCTGTGGTGAAAAATTTGTACCAGTATTATTATTTCCCCACCACAACCCCTAATTTTTAAACAACAATTGAAAAATAAAGCTTAAATATATTAGTTTAAATGGTAAGACCTCAGAGATATCTTGACTGGTGAATTATGTTGGCATTCTTCATCACAGCTGTGGTTCTGGGAATGTTATAGCTCCCCCAATGTAAAGAGTAACGTACCCATTTACCTGGCAGAGAGAGGAAACACAAAATGCTGTATATTACTTGAGTCCCATTCATAACTAAAAGGGAAGATGAACTCTCCAAGACTCCAGCATCATTCCCAGGCTACCATGATGGCTACAGATAAGAAGGGCTCCTACTGCTTCCTCTCAGTTTTGAAATACAGCTCACAACAAAGTTTTCCTCTCTTCCTGCTGAAAACCTGCTTCATCCTGACAGATGCCAACCACATGGGAGGTTTCAATTAAAATTCAGGTATCAGTGTCAATGAATGATAAATGAGGGAATCCAACCCATGTTTGAATTCCCTCCACCTCCCATTTTCTTTAACATAATCACTGATAGAGTCTTTTCAGCTTTTACTCATTTTAATTGTGCATGATTTATTTCCTTGTTTCATCAGTTCCATCTATCAGAGAAAAATGAGAGTTATGAAAAGGAATCTGAAGTCTGCCAAATACTGACTTTTTTATTAATTTTTTCTCTGTGTATGATTAATTTCTTCCTAGAATGCTGGAGTGACAGCTACATGCACTCTGACTCATGTTTAAAATAATGAAATTATGGCAGTATTTAAAACAATATATACACTTATTAGAAACCTCCTGTCCTTCATAAAGTTTATATACTGAGCAGTGAAATGGCTAGACCTGTGGACCCATTTAACTTTGCAAACCTTAATTATTCTGTTCTTTTACAAAGACGGTGGTATTTAAGCTATGTTATTTTAAAATAAACGTTTCAGTTTCCCTAAGCACTAGTACTTTTCCTTTTTTTTTTCCCCTTAAAAAAAAAAAAAAAGGCAAAGAAAAGAAGAAAAACATTTAACTTTGACATTTCATTTATAGGCATTTTAATTATCTGGATGGTTTCCTTTAAATGCTAGATGTAGGCAGTGAAAATTTGTACTTATAGAAAGAGAAACTGCTTCCAGGAGTTCCTAATTTTCATGTGTTATGAATTTTAATGCCTTATGTGGGTCAGGTTTCCACAGGCTTAGAAAAGGGAATACCATGACCTTAAATTATTGTACAGTTGTAATAGTATTTTTAGTCTCTTGGTTATTTGTGGGCAGGAGCTCTAGCTTGTTTATGCTTCGTTTTCCCTCTACTTCCTTTCCGCAGTATCAGAAAAGCCCCAAGGCTTCAGAGAGCAGGCTATTCCTTTCCTTTTTCTTTCCCCCCACACCTCCTAACTTTTAAAAAGACAAATACGAGTAACTGTGAAATCCACTAGTCTATGGGGTCAGGAAGTTTTCACCCACTCCTGTCAGTTTGGACTGCTATTTTTGAGATAATGAATCCCTGAACTCCCCTCTTGCAGTATCTCCCATTAATGAAGCTGAATTCTTATAGAACTCTCTTTTTTTTTTTTTTTTTCTTTCAATCTCACATCTTTTTCCCTCCAATTTCATTCTGCTTCTTACATTGTTAGGGATGTAGACTATTACTGATCTTGCAGGAAGGATTTGGAAATAATTTTATTTACTCTTAATTTTGTGCTGTTTTTTATTACTTTCTTGCCCTTGTCATCATTTTCTACCATTCTGTTGGACTGACAACAGTCTGGAGTCTAAACAGCAGGAGCAACTCTAGGAAATTTAACCAGAATGCTGCAATACATGAAATCTCATCACCCCAAAACATGGAAACATGATTCTTCTGTAAATCATAATGATGTCCTTGCTTGAGGCTCAGAGAGGGAAAAATAAAAAAATGCTGATTTGAGTTGCATCAGTGTTTCTATGGCAGATTTCTCTTGAAGAAGGAGCTATAACCATTTTGGCAAATCGTAGTGCCCAAAATTAATTATCAAACCTGTAACCATGGGCTACCAGGTCTAGTGTGTGGCATCCCTGCCCATGGTGGGGGAGGTAGAACTAGATGATCTTTCAGATCCCTTCTGACCCAAACCATTCTATTATTGTGTCATAATTCAGGTAAGCAGGGTTTTTTTGGTTATCTTTTTACACCACAAAATCGAAAGGGAATTGTATCCAATGTGTTTATTGCTGGAAAAGGCTGAGCAGAAAAGACTGCTTTTGTGACACTAAGAGGTTGGTGGGTGGTTGTTTTGTCTGAAATGCAAGTTTCCATTCCAGAACTCTGAAATGGAGCCTGCTGAGACAGAGAAATTTGTCCTTCCTATGTTTTGCCCACCTGGCTTTCAATAATTTCAGCCCTTCAGTGCACTAAGCCCTTTAGAAATCTGAGCTGGTGAGACAGTGATCTCATCAGCTACTTGGAAACTCATGAAATGTAAATAACAACACATTTCAGTCTATCTGATTTTGGGGAAGAACCATAAGCACAAGGTAGCATTCCAGGCCACAGGTTGCCACATTTTTTGGTACTTGTGATCCTAGTTCAAAAAGTTAAGTTTAACTTCTTTTTTTTTTTTTTTGACAGGTCGTGATTTTCCTTTCAATTTTAAATTTTCTGCAGCATACTCTGCTTCACTTTTGGCGCATGACTAATCCCTTCAACTGCAGTAACTATACTCAGGTTTTTAATGTTATAAGCAAGAGCTGGAGCTCTTTCGCCAATCAGAAACATGCATTCCTGAACTGAACAGACATCATTCCTTCACACACTAGCCAATTTGCAGTTTTAGATATTTCAGGAAAATATGGTTTCAAGTTTGATGAAGAAAAACACAAAGATTAAATTTGGAAACAAATCTGTTCTGCCATATTATTTTTTCTAAGTACATTAAAGGTTTATGATTGAGTTTTTTGCTTTCTTTTATTTTAATGTTTTCATCATATAAATTCTATGCAATACAGAGGCCAAAAAATCCCAAAACAACAAACAAACATTAAAAAAAAAGAAAAAAAAACAAAACAAGGCACGGGAGCAGAGACAAGTTTTGTAGCTAAATCTTGTTGAATTTCGCCAAAATTAGCTGCTTTATATCAACTCTGAGTCATACATGGTGCATGGAGCAAATAATAGGTTGAACAGAAAGATGAGAAGTGAACAAAATGGAGCTAAGTATTTAATGAGCAGAGAGCTAATGAGTTTGTGAGTTAGCAATCTAATGAACTGAGGTTCTCTGCTGCAAGCAGGTAATCTCTTGTTTCCAGATTGTGGCTTACCTTTAGCTACCTAACTCCAGCTTCAGCTATGCTGTTCCTAAAATGTGTTACTTCAAAAGTACTTGGCACTCATGTGAAAATCAGTGTAAGAATCCTTCCCATATCCATCCACTGTAACTGAGATCATAGGGAACTAGTTGTGTACAGAAAAAAATTAACTGAAAAATGAAATAAAATTTGTTTGACCTGGACTCATTTTCTTATCCCGTAATTCTCATGATGTGGTAGAAATACAATAAGCAGTGTTAGAAGTTAAACAGCATCCTTATCCAAACCGCAGTGAGCCCTAAAAAAAATCAGCAGACCCACCTGTGAAGTAAATAGTTTGCCAATGCTGGCAGAGTTTCCTAATGGACTTTTACTTTCCTCATCCCCATAAAACCTTATGCTATGAAACAGAAGATGACCACACAGCTGAATGGGTTTTAAAGCACAGTGTCCACGTGGTTACTTTTATAAAGATGCCTAACATGTTTGAAATTAGGTCTGATCTCAAGATTTAAAAAAAAAAAAAAAAGGGACCAAAAAATTGGAAAAATATATTCCTCAATTTTTTAAACTACCTGCTGTCGTTTCTAATGTCAGGTAATATGTCTTTGAAGTGTTCTTCATATTTATGAAATTAGGTCTCCAAGTAAGGTACAATTCTTCATATTTTATTTTATGTTGTTTAATTTTATGGTTTTTGGTTTGTTTTGGTGTTTTGTTTTTTTTTTTCTTTAAGAGAAGTTTTCAACATTAAAAATTTCTGTCATAAGTATGTGTGAAAAATACTGTATGAACATATATTTTTTCCTGTGTTTATCCATTTGGCCTGTTGTCCCTTCCCTTAATGTGTCCTGGGATATTTCCCATCAGGTATGTGTGGCAAAGCTCTAGGAGACCTCAGAGGCTTTTGTGAAAAGTATGTGCAATAAAAGCTCCAACATATTACAGATAACCACTGTATGAACTCAATTTTTATCTCAAGGGTGATGAATGCCTTAGCAGAGGGGAACAAAAAATGTGGGCTTCTCATCTTACAAGGAATCAAAAAATTAGATGTGACATGCAGAGCTGTAAGAAAAAAAAATACATTATTCATTTCCTCTGCTAATAGAGGAATTGATCTTGATAGTCCTGTAAAAGTTGGGCCTCTGGTCATGGCTTGTCCCCACTGTAATCAACAGAGAAAGTCTGCTTTCTCAAAAGGCATCTCAGACCTTCTGAAGATAAATCTCTAAACTAAGTGAGATGATTAGCACTCTCAAGCTATTCATCCCCGACATCTGCAGGAAGTTTATGCTCCTAGAAAGAGCCAAAGTGGTAAAAGTAAGGTTTAGCTTTCAGACAATTGAGGCTGGAAGAAATGTAAAGGGACAACTGAGGGAGCTGGGTGGCCTCCCTAACATGGGTGGTGAAAGCATCTCTGCATGTCATTTAGCATTCCACAAAGGGAACCGAGTGTGAAGATGAGGAGTGTTCTGGAAAACACAACTTGTGAGGAAACAGTAAAAGATTTGGTGATATTCCTGTTCCAGAAGTGAGGGATTTGTAGGCAGTGCTGCATGCAGGATAGTCAGCTTGTTTCTGTGTCTGGAGCAGAAACTGAAAGTTGTAGAGAAGTTGAGATAACAGAAAAAAAACCTTTGGAAATTGAGGATTTAAAGCATTAATGAGATAGTCTGAGGATGGTACAAAGATGACTGACGTCTGAGGATCCTGGAGATGTAACTAATTCCACATTATCATAGGAAAATATGCTAGATAATTTCTCAGGATCATTTGTTGCCTTGTTTTCTGTGATTCTGAGAGGAATATGTTAGCACAAATACTTTAAGTATAAACAGTGGCAAAATGCTGTTGAGTTTAAAGGCAGAGTCAAAACATTGATTTCCTAGTTTCTTAAACATGATACAAGGGAACCTAAGTACTTTTTAAACTGACATTTTTTTAACATAATTTTTAAAAATTGAACAACACTGGTCTTGTTAGGGGAAAAAAAAAAGACAAGAATAAAACCCAACCAAACAAAACTATGATAGCCAGGATATGAAAGATTCACTGAGATGTCCCTGTCCTTAATGAGAAATCACAAGGAAGATTACTGCCACTGCTTGCCTATACGCTCTGACTTATCAGTTGGTCTGGGAGTTTAGGCTCCTGCGATATTGAATGAAGATTATAAGCCAGATGGGCCACAAATTCTGTCAAGCCTTCTTGGCAGCTGCTCTCATTACAAAAGCCAGCCAGCCTTTTCCAAAAATAAGAATGTGAAGCAAATTGGGCTTATAGACCCTTATAATGCAATTGCACGCAGAGATGGGGACCTGAGCGGGCAGGCAGAAATATTATTGATGGCTGCTGAAAACAGGGAATAAGATGTTATTAAGCCAAGTCAGAGATAGATATCGATAGCTAATATAAAGCCTTTATTGGTTTACAGGCTCCAGGAAAGAGGGCTCAGAGCTTCGACCCTTTGCTTTGCTTTTAATTTCACTAGAGATGCAGGGTTTATGAATAAAACATATCTTCACTCATGATTCTGATATTAGTCACTGCTTTCTGTGTCCCTCATTCTCTCAGAGCAAGCAACATGCACTAACTGCATAAACTTTGAAAGCTCTGTTTTACAGAGTTGGGGATGGATGCAAACTGACAATGAGGGAGTAGTTTGGAAGGAAAGAAAGAAAGAAGAGGAAAAATAACACAAAAAGAAAAAAGTGAATGACAGACTAGAAGCAGGAAAAATTGGATTAAAAGAAAAAGAGGAATGTAAGCAAAGCTCTGAAAGACATAACAAGATAAGAATGGATGAAAGAAAATGGCTGGAAAAATTCACATTTCTTTGCTCCTCTGACAAGGTATTATGGCAGAGTTGTTCTGCTTCTGCTTTACATCTGATACTCTCCATCTGCATTTATAGAAAATACAAGACTTTCAGAAAGAAGTATAGGGATTTCTAAAGCCATGTTGTGCTTAAGTTGAGTCTACATCCTTTTGGCTCTGGTGAATCCGTAAGCATATGTACAATTCTGAACAGTGATGTTTAAAGAGCTTTGGAACCTGTCACAGACTTCTCAGACACTGTCCTGAAAAATCTAAAAAATATCCCTAGAATGAAAAGCATTTTAGAGTCCTAATGAGGATTGGGAGGGAAGATATGTGAAAGAGATAAAATAAAAAATTTACAATATGTGTTACAAATCATTGACAAGCCAGGCCAGTGGATATATCTCATCTGGTCTGGGTGGTGCAGCAGAACACATGGATCCTGCACTCCACAGTCCTGGTTTTGGCTAGGATAGTTTTAGTTTTCTTCCTAGTAAATGGTACAGTCCTGTGCTTGGGATTTAGTCTGAGAATAATGTTGATAACATACTGATGTTTTAGTTGTTGCTCAGCAGTCCTCACTCTAATCAAGAACTTTTCAGTGTCCCATGCTCTTCCAGGAAGCAAGTACACATGGAGCCAAAGGGTCAGCATGGGCAGGAGAGATGACCCAAACTGGACAAAGGGATATTCCATATCTTAGAGCCTCATACCCAGTCATAAACTGGGGACAGTTAGCCAGCAGGGGTCAATTGCTGCTGGTAGATGGGCTGGGCATCAGCCAACAGGTGGTGAGCAATTTTTTCTAGTGCATCACTTGTTTCTCTTGCATTTTTATTCCTGTCTTCCTGTATTCCTGTCTTCTTTGAGTCTCACTTTTCATAAAGATTCTATTATTATTACTATTACTACATATTATTTTCTAATTAAATTACTAAACTGTTCTTGTCTGAACCCACAAGTTCTATCTTTTTTTCAGAATATCCCCCCCATGCCAATGTGAGGGCAGGGAGCGAGTGAGTGGTTCCGTGGTACTTACTTGCCAGCTGGGGTTAAACCATGACACCACCTTAGAACAGCACAAGATTTGGTTGTAAATACTGTTAGTTATGCTGTACTTGTTCATACAGTTTGTTTTTTTTCCTTTGTTAGAAAATACTCAGGGTAACAGCCTAGTTTTTGCTGATGAAGGCTTAGATCAAGACTGGTTTTTATATCTTTGACTCAAAAATTCAAAATGCTCCAAGGTCCCCCAATTTAGGTACAAACAGAGTTGTTTCAGTTCCAGTGTCTTATCCAGGATAGATCTACTTAGATGTACGAAAATGGAATTAAGATCATTTTCCTGCAATTTAAGCTGTTCAGAACACTTATGTGGTTTCCAGAGAGTAATACTGGCATAACAGTATATTTGAGCTAGTGAATACTCCTCTAAAGTGATGAGTGAGGAAGGAAGTCGCATTGACTTATTGTTCACAGCTAAGAAAAGGACCAACAGCTACAAACTTGTCCCACTTTTGGCCAAGAACAGAGTTATATTTTGCCATAGCCAAGAAGAGGTGTGGCTTACAGCATGTGGCCAGACCCTAATGTCATTTGATACCACCTCATTCATTGCCAGGAGTGGGGAAAAGAGATTCTCACTCACCTCCGAGTAGAAAGATGTTCCTTCCAGTGAGAGAAAACATAGTGGGGAAGACCCAATCAGTATTTGTTTATTTAAAAAAAAAAAAAAAAAAAGGTGCATTGATGGTATCAGATTTGGATAAAATACCGATGGTGAACATAAATTAATTTATCAAAAGGGAAGCAGAAATTCTGAAATGTAGATTTTGTGGTCATACAAAATCTGTATGAAACAGTTATTTCCTACTAAATGCATGATTTGAGCCAGTCTGCATGCTCTCCAGCACAGCTATGCATTTCACCCCTGTGGAGTTGATGACATTTTTTTGAGTATGGACAAATATTTCAGAAAACCCCCAGGCATACAGAATAGCTATATGCTGATATTAATGTTATTTCAATGATCTAATCATGGAAGATATAACTTTGAACACTTCTACAAATACAAGTTGTGTAGGATTTTGCTCCTCTTTTTAGTGGGTGGTTGCAAAATAAAAAATCCGCAATTCCCTTCAAACCTGAAGTACCAAACTTTTTTTTAACTCTGTGATCTTCGAGCACTGTTGTCACAGTTACGACCCAAGTTGTGGAGAAGTTAAGAAAGAACCACTTTAGGCTTTAGGATGCTCATTTGCAAAGTGCCAGGATAAAAGCAACTGTGTCATTCAGCCTCTGCTTCTCAAATGAAAATAATAGCTGAAATGTATGCCAAATTGACTAAACTAATCAACCACCCTTTTGATGGGGTTATTATGCAATCACTACACTTTCTTCCAGAACATTTATGAAATCACAGACGATGCCATCCAGTTTTCATAAGTATTAGTTCAGAAAATAGACTATAATTCCACCACCTCTCTCCCTCCCTTTCTAGTGTGTTATAATTAATAATGAGCCTCAATGTTGTTTTGCTTTTCACAGCTTTAAAGTCAGAACCAAAGCTGCTATTCCGTCTTCCGTTCACTTCATAAATTTTATGGAAAGACAATTCAGGTGTTAAAATAATCACTTGGGGTTCAGGCTCTACTTCCTTGTTCTTTAGTCTTCCCATTTCTATGAAATAGGGATGATAACCCCTTCTGTTTCTCCTTATTTTGCGGAGATTTTCTATTATGTACAACCTTCAGAACAAGCTCTCACACTTCCTCAATAGGGAGAGGAAACAACTGGCTATCCAAACAGAAAAACTGATCCTCTGAATTGCATCTATTTTTGGCCTACTATGAAATGTAGTGGTGAAACTCTGGCACAGGTTGCCCAGGGAAGCTGTGAATACCATATCCTTAGAATTCCTGGCAGTCAGGTTGGATGGGACTTTCAGTAGCCTGTTCAAGTGGAAGGTGTCCCTGCTAACAGAAGGATTCGATCTACATAATCCTTAAAAGTCCCTTGTAAACAAAACTATTATATGATTTTATGGTTCTAAGACAGTAACAGCACAATTCAAGCAACAGTAATAAATGAGCATTGCGGGAGCACCCAGTGAATGTTAGACAGTTTTAGTTGCAACAGTGGAGAATTTATCAGTTTTACAGAATCACAAAATCAGTTAGGTTGGGAAAGACCTCTCAGATCATTGAGTCCAACCCATGACCGAACACCACTGTGTCAACCAAACCACAGCACCAAGTGCCATGTCCAGGCTTTCCTTAAACAACCTCCAGGGAGAGTGACTCCAGCACCTCCCTGGACAGTCCATTTCAATTCCTAATCACCCCTTCTGTGAAGAAATTCTTCGTAATACCCAACCTATACCTGCCCTGGCACAGCTTAAGACTATGTCCTCTCACCCTGTCACTGGTTGCCTGACTGCAACCTTCACCCAGCTGCAACCTCCTGTCAGGGAGTTGTAGGGTTATAAGGTCTCTGAGGCTCACCTCTACTCCAGCTTAAACAACCTCAGCTCCCTCAGCTCCCTTAGCTGCTCCTTGCAGGACTTGTGCTCTAGATCCTTCCCCAGTTCCATTGCCTTTCTGTGGACATGCTCCAGGACCTCAATATCCTTCCTGAATTGAGGAGCCCAGAACTGGATACAGTACTCAAGGTGTGGCTTCACCAATGCCCAGTACAGGGGATGAATGACTTCCCTAGTCCTGCTGGCCACACCGTTGCTGATACAGCCCAGATGCCTTTGGACTTCTTGGCAACCTGGGCACATCTGGGCTCATGTTCAACTGCTGTTGACCAACACTCCAAGGCCCTTTTCCTCCTGGCAACTTTCCAGCTGTTCTGCCCCAGCCTGGAGTTAAAGTGGATTGTTGTGGCCAAAGTGCAGGACCCAATTCTTGGTCTTGTTGACCCTCAGACAAGTGGCCTCCGCCCATCCATCCAGCCTGTCTGTGTCCCTCTGCAGAGCCTTCCTGCTCTCAACCAGTTCAACACTCCTGCTCAACTTGGTGCCATCTAAAAATTTACTAAGGGTGGACTCGATCCTGCCATCCAGATCATCAATAAAGATATTGAACCTTGAATAAAGGTTTGATTATTACAGATTATTACAATACGTAGAGCAAAGTTTGCTTCAGAAACAGATTGGTCCTATCTGTCGTCTGAGTGAACCATACTGATCTAGCTCCAACTTTGAACAGAAGGTGATCCTGTTTCTGATGAGAAAAGGGACTTTACAGCACTGTGGCAAAGTCATCCGGTAGAACAACTGCAAAGACAAGAATTTACCCTAAGAACATGGCATCTGCCTCTAGTATAAACAACCATGGAAGGCAGCTGACAAGACTTGGCCAATAGCATGACCTGGGTTGTGGTTTGAGCTTGCACTCAATTATTTTAAATGAAATGCAAATGCATTAAGGAAAAAAAAATAAATCAAGAAGGAAATGGTAAGAAATGGGTACCTTCTAGTCCCACAGAAACCCACCTGCTGCATAGTTCCCAGCATGTGGCACTGTATGTCCTCTATAGAGATAGCTCTTCTTTTTCCAGCAGCAGTGACTAAATGTTTCACTACCACAGCTGCTTTTTGGCTCAGCTGCTGCTGCTGGTTGTACTTCAATTTCTCTTTTCATTTTAGGTTTCAGTGGCCCCTTTCCCATTATACTGAGTAATATATGAGTCTGAATGATGTGTGTAATGGGAAACTGATGTTATGTGTGTACTTTATTGACACAACTGACAAGAAAAGCCTTAGCCTACAGCTCTAAGTAGTGTAATTTATTGTTCACTATCCCCTACTCACCCACATATAATAGCAAATGAGAGAAAAAGAAAGCAGAATTGTAATATTACTCTTTCCCCAAATACTTAGAAATAAACAAACAAACAAACCAAAGTGATTAAACCTGAAATAAGTGCTTCCTGTCTCTTGCACTGCATGACTAGAGAGTAATGTCTAAAATTTTGCACCCAAATAGGGAAGTGGATGAAGCCCCACTTCTATACATTACTTGATTATATCTTGAAATTATTTTGTCTTCAGGGATGAATGTCAGCTGGAGTTTTGTTTCTCTGTTCCACAAACACTATACTTGTCCATAGAATATAGTTTTAAAACAGAATGAAATTCTATTAAGTCAACTAAATTGAATGAAATTGAATGATGGTAGAGACACTGACAGCATTGTCGGATGATCATTAACATGGTTAAAACAAGTAGGTCAACCAGTAATAATCCTCTGTATGGTGTGGTGTGACTTTTGAGATATGGTAAATAGTTTGTTCATTATTGTTGATCCCCTTTTAACCCACTGGGATGGAAATCTCGCTTTAACAGGCATAAGACAGCATCAGGATGGGGACTGGTGTCCTGTGAGTTGAATTCTATGTGTCTATCCTGCAACGGTTCATTAATCACTTCCCAGTTGCTGTGTGTCCAACAGGCGTTGTTGGCAAGCAGCTATGCTACCTCTTCAATGATTCTGCAGAGCGAAAAAAGTTTCTGGTAGGGTTAAATCAGATCATCAGTTGCTGTGGCAGGTAAATATAAACTGCATAAATGCAGCAACTTCCTACAAAAATAATCTACAAATCTCTGAGCTTCTAAATTAAATATAATCTCCAAGGTGTGATGTGTGTGTATGCATATACATAAGAAAATCAAAGTATTTTTTGCATTTTTCCCTTTCAAGCCATTTTTATTATTTTATGTCTCCTTTGGGAATTCAGAAAACTGTTTGATTATGACTCTTCTGCTTTGTCTCCCTTCTCACCCATGGGCTTTTCCACCTTTATGTATGATTATTAGATTCATTGGGTTTATAACCACAAAGGACCTTGTGGGTAAGTAATCTGACCTGCATAAGTCACAGCACAGGCTTTCATTGTTCCTATGCCTAATCCTAAAACCTGTCATTGAACTAGAACACACATTGGTGAAAGGCACTTAGTTTTGATAAAGATTTCAAGATTTCAGCAGTGAAGAATCCATTCATTATAAGGGGTGAGTAGAGACGCTATGCAAAGATGTCTGGGGATTTGCATTTAAAATAGGAGTAAAATCTCTTTTTTACAGCTGAAAGATTGAATTTGCTCTCCTTCTTTGGCATAATAACATTCAAACTGAATTTTCTATGTTCTTTGATTAGTAAAAAGAGTCCATAACTTCTGCATAAAAAATACAGAAAGAATACTTCTTTTGTGAAATTATTCTGCTTTCCTCAGGTTTCTTTGGGCTTCTTTTAAAATGCAGCTAGGTAGAAGACCAGAATATTTCACACATTTCTCCATTTCAAGATGCTCTTTCCAGAATGAAACCAGGAAAATATGGTACTATTCTTTCCTCTTCCAGTTCCTTCACACTCACACACTTTCTCACATTGCCGAAAAGCCATCAGAAAAGATAAGAACAAATGTAGGTTACTGAAAATGTTACTTTATAAGCACCTTATCCTCCAAATGCTTTAACAGCCAATATTTAAGAGCACAAAACCATGCAATGAGAATTTTAAAGAAAGAAGGTCTTGCCATTATTGAATTTAAAAAACCAAAATCAGTGTTATTTACAATATATTTTGCTCAGGATTCGTCTCGGCGATATTTCCAACAGAAACTAAGTTTGGGGAATTGAAATATTGGCGTTCCTTCCTTAATTTATATCAATGAATATGGAATGTCACCAGAGGAATATAGCTTTTGATGTGCCCAGTGATGCTTCCTTTCTAATGAAAGAGAGATGTAGTGTCCAAAGGACTCTCCTTGACCGTTCCTTGACTATTCCTTACTCACCTGTTTTCCAGGATCCTGCAGCAGATGACATGAAAGGCTCATTGGCATGACACAGGATATAGGCTCTCATGAGTCTCGTGCATTCAAAATTCAGCCAGTTAATGATTTCAAGAAGAAAAAGGATAAACTTTTCCTTATCACAGAGAGCTTACATTGTCATAGAAGAACCATGGATATTTGCTCTGTGTTGGAAGTGGTAAAAGGCTGCTTAAAGCCCCTTGGAGATATCACCCTCAAATCCATTCAAAGGAATAGAGAAATGTGACATCGTGGTCTCTGAGATACTAATACCTTTATTTAAAAATCATGGTGAGGAAAATAGTAAGCGTTCTGAGTTTAGCAAAGCAACTATACAAGTTCTTAGATGCCTTCCACTGGCACTTATCCAGTGCACGCCTGCAGCTGTGGCATGGGCCATCTCATCAGCAGGGATGATCTGAAAGAGATGGGGGATCTGGAGCAGGGGTTGGAGAGGATGGATCAGAAATATTTTGCTCTAGGAGTTCTGACCCACAGAGACAGAGGGACGTGAGTACATGGATTGCACAGGAGTCAGTCAGATTACAGTTAGAGCTCGGTAAAAGAACATGAAGGAAGAGGAATCAAAACTGCTGAGACACTGTGGTGACTCCATAACTTTAGTTATTTTGGAAATCAAATAACCTGTGACGGTGTATTTTCTGTGTATTGTCAGGAGACAGGTATGATCAAGTTGGTTAGAAAACCTTCATCTGACATTCCTTATTTTTGAGTAAATTTTTCTTTTTTTTTCTTTTTTTTTTTTTTTTTGAAAGTGGAGATATAGGGACATATAAATTTAGGATAAACAATTTTTCGTAGGATATAATGAGTTAAAGATATATAGAAAGATACTGAGCATAGGTTGGTTTTCATATAAATTGCTTTAAGGAAAAAATTGTTATAATGGAGCTAAAGTAGATACGGATGAAACAAGAAAACACCACAAGGACACTCTAGTGATCACAAATCAGTTCCACTAGAAACTAAATAATGTAAAAAAAAGGTGGTTTTGCTTATAATCTTCATGTCATTCTTAACACTTTTGGTTTTCCAATTTCAGCTTCTCTCACTCTACATTTTTCATACTGCCTACTTATAAGCATTCTTTTAAAGATACTGTTATTCTTACTATTAAAAGAGAAGCACTTCTTAGTATTGAATTATTTGATACTATTTCATTTTATTTCTCTCACGTGCCACAAAGAATAAAATGTATAGTGTGAAATGAGCTTGAAAACATTGAGCATGGTACAGAGAAGAATTTACCCTTGTGACAGTACAACATGATCCATTTCACTTACATGTAAAGGCTTCCCAAAAACTTGCTGCACTGTGTTCACTTAGAAATTCAAAATTACTGAATATATAATTTTCAGATGCAATTTAATTAATATGTCCTTGTATACTGAGAAAGCATCTCTCTGCTTGAAAGCTCAATAGTCCATTAAAGTTCACCTACATAACACAACATTTTCTGAACAGAAAACTAGAGGTTCATTTCAGGTTTTGTTTCCCTCTTGACAAGAAAATGCTTTCAAGAGCATTGTTTAAATACTTAAGTATTTTGAACACTTTTAAAATGAAATTTAAACCAAAAGAACAACCAAAATTCACATTTATATGAAAAATAATAATAACTTTGAAAGTCATTCTGAGACAGAAATTAAAATTCTAAAAAGTCTAATAATTATAAAACTTGTATGTTTTGAAATGTTAGTATTATCTGTTTCGTTTCCATTTTTAGTGATTTGTCTGGGAAGAAAAAAAAAAAGAAAAAAAAAAGCTCTTTTATTGAATGCTTCACAAAAACATTCTGTCAAGTTTTGCCCTCTGGAAGGTATCACAGCTTTTGACACTAATGAATCTATGTGTCACCTGAGAAGCAGAACAAGGAAGTTGTGTGGGACTTAGCTACAGCTCGTAGAGAGTGCAGTGGTAGACCATGAAACAGGGAGAATCCAGCGTGTCCATGCCAAAAGGAAACACGGCTGCCCATGGCTTGGGTGGGTGCACACTCTGGGTAAAATGTGTCCAAAGATTCCTTGTGCCTGGAATTACATTCATCTGGAGCTGGTTACAGTGGCATTCCACAGGGCTCAGTGCTGGGCCAGCCCTGTTTATTATAATTATCAGTGATCTGGATGAGAGTATAAAATGCACCCTCAGTTGGTGTGAGGATGACACTAACCTGGATGGGAGTGTGGATCTGCTGGAGGGCAGGAAGGCTCTGCAGAGGGATCAGGACAGGCTGGATCCATGGCCTGAGGGCAATTGTGTGAGGTTCAACACGGCCAAGTGCTGGGTCCTGCCCTTGGGTCACAACAACCCCTGGCAGCTCCCGGCTGGGATAGAGTGGCTGGAAAGCCGCTGAGTGGGAAAGGACCTGGAGGTGCTGGTTTTCAGTGGCTGAACATGAGCCAGAGTGTGCCCAAGTGGCCAGGAAGGCCAATGGCATCAGGCTTGTGTCATCAATAGCGTGGCCAGCAGGACCAGGGCAGTGACCATTCTCCTGCCGTGGGCACTAATGAGGCACCTCCAGTCCTGAGGTCAAGTCTGGGCCCTTTGTGACAAGAAAGCCTTTGAGGGGCTGGAGTGTGTCCAGAGAAGGGCAGTGGAGCTTGTGAGGGGTCTGAAGCACAAGTCCTATAAGGGGTGTCTGAGGAAGCTGGGGGTGTTTACCCTGGAGAAAAGGATCAGGGGGAACCATCTCTCTACAGCTTCCTGAAAGGAAGGTGTAGCCAGGTGGGGGTTGGTATTATCCAACTGACAAGTGACAGAATGAGAGGAAACGACCACAAGTTGTACAAGAAATAGTTTAGATTGGATTGATTTTTTTTTTTTTTCCCCACTGAAAGTGTGGTTAAACATTGAAATAGGCTGCCCAGGGAAGTACTGGAGTCATCATCCCCGGAAATGTTCAGAAAACATGTGGATGTGGTTTAAAAACATTTAGGATACGGTTTAGTGGTGAACTAAAAGATGAAAGATCTTAATGGTCTTTTCCATCCTAAATAAATCTATGATTCTATGGCTTTATATAATTCCAGGTTTGAACCCGATCAAATTCATTGAATAGTTGATGTTTTTATTTGCTACTCAAACTTATCTGTAGTGTTTAAAGTAACTTCATTACTTTGAGAGGTTTAAAAGTATGATGTTTTACTGATCCTGATTATATTCCTGCTTTTTTTCTGCCTTTAGTACTTTTCAGCTTTGATAATTCAACAAGACAAACCCAGTTTCATTTCTCGCAGATGTTAAGGAAGTAAATGAAAACTATCTCTTCTCTTCTCTTCTCTTCTCTTCTCTTCTCTTCTCTTCTCTTCTCTTCTCTTCTCTTCTCTTCTCTTCTCTTCTCTTCTCTTCTCTTCTCTTCTCTTCTCTTCTCTTCTCTTCTCTTCTCTTCTCTTCTCTTCTCTTCTCTTCTCTTCTCTCTTCTTTTTCTCCTCTGATCAAAACAGTTTCTTTGTCAGGACACTGGAGATAGACTTTGCACAAATCTCAGTCTCTTACTCTTATAATTTTACGACGTGACTCTATTTTTAGTTCATTTCAGCTGTCTTTTAAGAGCTTTTACTAGACCTCATCTTGGGATTCAAGGAGCTTAAATTACATTAGAGTGTAACACATACACTCCTCTTAATCCAACATCTTGCTGTTATGCCTCTGTCTTCAGGAGGATCATTCTGTGTTTGGTTTGGGGTATTTTTTGGTGGGGGGGTTATTTCTTTTTCATCAACACAAGCCTTTTGATTCATCATTATATCACTCAGGCAAATCTCCTTGCAAGCAGTCCACATCACTCATAGTGCAATAATGGCTATTACCTTAAAAGAACCCCAAACAAAAACGAAAACGAAAACAAACAAACAAAACCACAGACACACACCAAAAAAAAACCAAACCAAACCAAACTAAAAAACCAGAACAAAACAAAACAAAAAAAACCCCCAACAAATCACAAAATCCTGAAACAAACCAACAAACCAGTCCTCTCTCACAAAAACTCATAGTATCAGTATCAGTATCAGTGGGTGTGGAGCTTCTTGTGACTTGGTGGCTGTCTCTTTGTGGTAAGCAGTCCAGCTATTTTCCTCACTTTCATCCAGGTGACTCATCTGTGGCACACCCATTAATTTCTTTGAACTCAGAGCTATATCTGCTGCTTTTATATCTATTTTGTGTCCTGGTAAACCACATGAGGACTTTGTCCTACTGCTCATTCTATTTGAAGGACTAACTGCCACAAGAACTTTTAAATGGCACCCTTACCCAGGAGAAGTACGTAAGAAAATGTGACATGATCTTGCATGTGTTGTTCAGTGTTTTCACCCAAGGAAAAGCAATATTGCAGAGGTGACCAAGACCTTTTCTGACGTTAGAGTAGTGCAGTGAGACATCCGTGACAAGTGTTTTTTTGACATCAGTGGCTACATCTATCCTTATAAGTGAAAACCACCTGGGATTCTTCTCGGGCACTGAAAGCAGCAGAATGAGCCTGACCAGTAATGGCTTAACTTGCTTATCCTCTGAAACAAAGTAATTGCATGTGAACTACTCATTAGAAATCATCTCTAGCTTAAGGTAACTCCTTATCCATGTCTGAGAATTGATTCAGGGAGCACTAGATGACTTAGGTCAAAAATATATCACAGACAGGTCTAAGTATATAATGCTGTAGCTGATAAGGTTCCTGTGTCCAGATATATTCCCTGGCACTAAACAAGCTCAATTTATTTGTACAGATATTGCTACAGGATCCTTGATAAAAATATGGATTTACTATTATAGTGTGGTACACAAATGCCTCATGCTGCCATGTGTCTTTCACCCTAGATGCTTCTGAAGATACTTACTGAGCAGGAATAAAACATGGTTCCTAGAGTAAAATTCCTTTTAAGGAAACAATTCCTGCATATTCTGTAGATACATTCGAGAACATAATTTAATCCACTGAAATTGAGGATAAACACATTACTCTAGTGCAGTCACCTCTCACGTAAAACATGCAGCTGCTGAAGGAAATAAAGAAAAGGATCTGTAGCCCACATTCTGACCAAACTCATTTTCCATGGCATGACTCGGATCCTGTCTCGTATTAATGTCATCTCAGCTCCGGGTAGTGTCAGTGCCAGTTACATTCCCTTCAGTGAGCCACAAAAAGCACCTACAGCATTTTGTGCATTCAACCTGGAGGCAATCTGCTAACACTCAAGTGCTCACTGAATGGAAAATGATGCAACAGTTGGCTAGCTGGAAACATTATACTATGCAATAAACAATGTGCTCTTCTGCTGTCTCCTCTCTGACCCATCACAGAGACGCAACTCTCAAGACGTTTTTTGTGTGGGACACTAGAGGGTTAAAAGTCAGGTGAGGTAACTGAGAATAAAGAAATGCTAATGGTTGAATAGGTCTTCCTTTGGTTTCAATGTGCTTGATATCCCAGAGACTTTGCTCAGAGAAAGAGTAGGACTACCTCTTTTGTATTCTCTTTTTTATGAAATCACCAGCATATTGGGGATGTTTCTTTTAACATTTTAAGAAGTTTTATTAATGGATTGAGAAGTATATGGTTTTGTTTTTCTCAGAAAAGAAAATGTAAAAAACCCCCAATATTTACTTAATTTTTCTCTACATTATTGGTTTATTCTTTTACTTTTTTTATGTGCTCGTAGAAGACCTCTCCCCCAGAAAATTGCTCCTTATCCTATTTCTTTATCCTTAAACAAAACCACAATTTCAAAGCAAACAATCAAGTAGGCAACAATTTTAAATGAAAAGATGGTATTTTGCTTTTTTTTTCTTTTTTTTTCTTTTCTTCTTTTTTTTTTTTTAATAGAATATACACTTTCAGTATCAAAAGGATTCCTATTACTCAGTGAGAATCAAGTCAGTCATTGGTCTTACCATTTCACTATGGGGCATCCATGTTCAGTGTGAGAAAATTGAGCTTTGCCACTTTTTTATAAAGAAGTTACACCAACAATGTTATCTTCTGGTAAGCTCTTCTTTTGCAGATATTGATTGTCTTGATTTAATGAGTCCAGCTGTCAAGTATAGATATAAGTTGTATTAAAATGGCATAAAAAAAGAAGTCTCAGCTATTTCAGAATGTGGCTTAAAAATGAGAGGGTACCAAAAACCACTGCAGTAGGTTGAGGGAAATGATCCTGTCCCTCTACTCAGCCCTGTGAGGCACATCTGGAGTGCTGTATCCAGTTCTGGGCTCCTCAGGATAAGAGAGAGATGGAGCTCCTGGAGGTCCAGAGGGCTACAAAAGTGATTAGGAGACTGAAGCATCTCTCTAATGAGGAAAGGGGACTCTCAGGGGACTGGGCCTGTTCAGCCTTGAGAAAAGACACCTGGGAGGGGACGTCATCAATGTGTATAAATATCTGAAGGGAAGACTCAGAGGATGGACCACGCTCTGGCAAGTGGTGTCAAGAAATAGCACAAGAGGCGATGGACAGAAACTACTGCACAGGAACAGCCACCTAGACATGAGGAAGAACTTCTTTCCTGTGCAGTGACCAAGCATTGGAACAGGTTTTCCAGAGACGATGTGGAGTCTTCCTCACTGGAGATATCTCAAAATCATCTAGACACAATCCTTTGCCATATGTTCTGGGACGACTCTCCTTGAGTAGAGAGGTTGGACCAGATGAGGCACCATAGTCCCTTCCAATGTAACCCATTCTGGGATTCTATAAGCATTGGCCAGGAGATCTAAAACAATAAAAAGTAATTTCTGCTTCTATAGTCCTGTAACTCCTTGTTTCCTTATCCTTGCCACCTTCCCTTCTGAGATACAGCTATGAGTTGTCCTTTCTAAGAAGATGCCATGGAACAGTTCAGCCCTGTGTTCCAAGTTTCAGCAACTTCTTTCTGTTTCTTCTCTCTTTTGCCTTCAACAGAAATACGGTTCAAGGGTTTCTCTTTGCCTTGAATATGCTGGAGATAAGTCTTGGAACAGATGCCTGGCTGTATATTTGAACAGTGGCCTTGCAACCTCATAGAGTCAAGAGAAGTTTTGACCTTGGGATGCAAACTTTGCATATGCAAAGTTTTGTGACTTCACTATAGAATTGCCTATGCTATATCCACAATGCCAGTGCAGCATTACTACAACTGGGAGTTTGTGAGATAAGTGGTATTGGCAAATAGCCATTTTCCATGAAGAAAAATTGCTGATAAATTCCTATGTCTCTATTAAAGCTCCGGCAAACTTCTGGCCAATAAGACATTTCAGGGGAGACACAGATGAAATTTCAGACTTTAAGTCTCTCCGAGTCACAGAAAGTGACACTGTGACAGCTGCACTTTTCTAGTCCAGATTTACCACACTTTATTTTAAGAGACATAAATATCAAAACAGAAAGACTGAATTATTTTCCCTTTGAAATGAAATATTCTATTCTATTCTATTCTATTCTATTCTATTCTATTCTATTCTATTCTATTCTATTCTATTCTGTTCCATTACTTTCCTGTTCTACTTTTCAAAAAACTGAGTGACCTGGTTGTGTCCAGAGAGTTTTCAGATCCTGGATGCACCGCATTTTTCCTTGGTGATGGGTACAGAGAACAGGGCCACAAAACTTCCATCTTCAGCGCCTGAACTATGTGCCACAAGAAGTTAGACAGAATTTATCTAGGCTTTCATACAAGATTAATATACAAATGTGCATTTGTATATTAAGTCCTGTAGGGTGTGTTGATGTAATTCTTTAATTACTGAGCCTGTGCTTCTCCGTGTTATTCAAGCATCTGTGCAATGCAAAGTTCTTGGCAGCTCTGTAGTTCACTGTGAGATGCATTCAAACCGTCCCCAGTTGGCATCTGTTGAGCAAGACTGTTTAAACTCGTGAGGCTAAAGATCCTGAAATACTAAGGATGAACAATCAATGAGTAATTAACAGTGATGTAGATCACATGAGACAGATCCGTATATTTCATCATAACAGAAACCAGCAGTCATATACACTGCCATTAAATGGGCATGGGCCTTAAAATAATACTGAATTTTTAACAAAATATTGCTGCAGAACTCTGCCAACAGTTAAATATTGACTACCGCAGCAACATATTTGAACTAAATTTTAACTATTAGACAAGCATGATATGGCTAAACAATGATATGACTAAACAATGATATGACTACACAATATTCCCTCTGTGGCACTGTTTTGGGACTAAAAAGTAGATGGTGTTAAATGTTAAATTGTTAAAATTTTTCATTTAATTAATTGATTAAAGATTCATCTCAATCAAAATTCCCACATTTTCAGTTGAATAAGTGCTGGCGCAAGACTATCTACCTTAAATGGTGGGTAGATGGCTAAAACAGATATGAGAACCATGTCCCTAGGTCTTCATAAGATTTACATTTTCTGGAAACTGTGTAGCAATTAAAAAGAAGCTTCTTATTAGAAAGAAAATAAAATGTGAACAACTGTAGTATAAAAACTTTTCATCCTTATAACTAAAAGTAATTTACATCATATGGATATTCATAATGCACTAAAACGCTACCTGATTTAAAGTAGTGTTAAACAGTTACTTAAACTGGCAGAACCATTTTAAAGGGGTAAAAAGTAAAGTGAACGTACTGGCTGCTCAATAAAACCTGATCAATAAAGAAATTGTGAGTGATATTTTCTCTGCATGCTCATGGGCTACAGTCACAAACACAGTCCTGTTTCTGTTTGTATACATTGATAAGAAAATTAATTTATTTACTTTCCTTTGTTATGTATACTTCATTAACTGCTTTATAGTCGAACCATGGGAAGTTCATCTTTGGAACAGGTCAGTTTCTGCACCCTAAAGGTTGCCCAAAGAAAATGATGGCAGTAGTGATCTACAGATTATTTCACTGCTTACAGAGACATGCTTGGCAAAATCAGACTGTGCAAATCAGGTTCTCAGAAGTGCTCCACGCACTTTCCCCATTGTCTTCTTTCTTCAACTCTTCAGCGCTTCACTGCTGCTCAGAGCAACATTTGCCATGGTTCAGCTTTTTACCAAAGATTTCAGTAGCAGATAAGATCCCAGCTGCTGTTCATCACTGGCAGATTCCTAGGCAAACGTTATTTTATTTTGATCCTTGCTTTGGTCAGATCTCTTTCACCCCACTGCTGCAGGCAAAGGTTGTCTCTCACTAAAAAGCACCCAAACCTTTTGTGTCAGCTGCTCTTTTGCAGAAATGAAAATGCATTTTGGTCCGTTCAGTTACTTTTTTTTTTTTTTTCCTCTTGAGAACCTTAATTCATCTGATATTTGACAGTAGCATCTATCAGAACCTATGATACAACTAACATGTGAGGATTTTTCTGCAGTCTCCATTAACTATGCTGGAAATAATAGCCAAGAGACTAGTTCCATATAACACAGCTATAAAACCTACAAGGGCCCAGAGGGAGAAAAAAATTGTTTCCTCAGGGTTAAAAATAAAAAATTAGCCCACCATAAGTAGAAGCTGAAGGCAGCTTGAAATCTCTCAACATTTTCATTTTTGTTCAAAAATATCCAACTTCTAGTCCATTCAAAATGTTTCACCAACATTTCTTTTTCTAGTTTTATAATTATATTTGTGTGTGTGTGTGCATGTGTGTATGTGAATATATATATAATATATATATATACATACACACATATATATATAAAATGTTAGTTTACATTTAAGAGATTTAGGGGAGGATCAATGATCTCAAAGAACAGAATAGCATGTTTTCCAGAAGTGATTACATCACAAAAAGTTGGAGTTGATAAAATAGGATATTAATTTTAATCCAGAAGTTTTTCTTCCTTTTTAGTGATTTGAAAATGTAGGACCAGATGATCTCCACAAATGTTTCTATCAGTGTCTCTCTGATTTAATTAGCACTATTTCTCCCTGAGAAATGGTTCATAATTTCTATGACTTGGGGAAATTTTTCTTAAACAGTGACACCATTCCCTGAACTGTTCACAGCACAAAACAAGAAACACAGGATCAGTCAAACTGGATCAGAAAAGCTTCCTGTTCAGTCCAGAATTCTGTAGACAAAAAGAGTAGTCTTGGTGATTTCAGAGTGCAAAAACATGCATTAAGCATTTCTAAAAAGTTTAATAGGTAGATCCTGGCTTCCACTCAGAAGCAAGAGGGTTTACATTGGGACTGCTTGGACAATCAGATTTCTAGCAAGGACAGCAGAGAAAAAATGTGTAAATTGGAGATAAAATGTACTTCTTGGTAATGAATGCATTTTAGCTGGCCCCCATGAGGTATGGAAATGCATTTATCTCCGTTTTACAGATAGAAGCTGAGGAACAAAGAGAAGAAGTGACTTAGTCAAGGTCACACAAGATCCTTACAGCAATGGTGAATTCAGCCTTTGGTGCCAGATTCCCCTCAAGTAAGGCTACCATTTGACTGAATTTCCCAGACATATTTCCAAGGAGGAGAAAAGAAACAAACAAGCAAACAAATACACAAACAAAAAATGAAGACTTTGTTCTGACAGAGTAATTGTTTTGAACTGGCTATTGGATTCCTGGAGTGCTGGCCAAAACATCACTGTGGACACCCTAATCAATTTTATGAAGCTTGCACAATACAGATGCACCTTGAAGGCACCTATCTGCAGTAAACAAACACTACAAGATTGCACACACAGGTGCTGTAAGACCAAAGGCTTTACAGATGTGCCAAGCTTCCTGCCAATCCATTTATCAACAGTGCAGCACTTACACAGGGAATGGGTTGCATCCTAGAAGCTCTTGATTCTTTGAACAGTCATGCTGTCAGCTTCCTCCTGTGCCTCATAGACAACACCCAGTTAAAGAAATGCACTGGAGTGCAATCCCTATACATAAACTAAGTTGGACCTTGGACCCCACAAACTTCTTACAGTGTTTGATTGATGAAAAGGTCTTAGATGAAAATATAAGACCCTTTCTGCATGTTAGAGATATTCCACTCCTTGATCCAAAATATTATTGGAAAAAACAATGGAAGTCAAAAGCAGCACTGAAAATTAAGTGATGCTCACCCTCTTTACAGGTACATCCCTTGCATGTGAACCTGCATCACAGAAGCTGTAAGAGCTTAGGAATTTCTGTGGAGTTCATAAAAAGTTCCAATGATTTAGCTTCTGGTCCCCCTCCCCCCTACACATTAAATACTATTTTATATTCCCCATCTCAAAACTGCTTATGATAATCTTTTGTTGTCCATAAATCTCACAGAGTCCTTCTGCTTCTGATCCCTCATTTCTGAGCTTGGTCTCATCAATTAACCTTGTGAAACAATGCCTGTATGACCAATAAGTATAAGATAGAAGTAGAAGCTGTGAAGCACAATTACTGCTCTGTGAACCATTTGTTAGATGTGGCCTAAAATATATTCTGATCTGAGCATAAACACAGAGACTACTTGATTAAAGCAAAAAGCTAATTCATATTTTGGAGGGGAATAAATAAATAAATCAGCATAACCATCTGTGCTGTATATATCAGAAAGATCTGAGGAAATATTTCTTCAAAGCTCTTCAGGATCATTCAGCTGCAATACCTGTAATGTTCAGTTTGACATGAACCAAGAAAGTCATAGGTAGACTCATAATAATTGGTAAAGACTTTCTTGGTAATAATTATTGGTTTAAAGTCGTGATTTCCACTCTAAGGGAATCCTAAGGATTGTAAGGTCTGTATGTCCCCACTAGAGATTTATTAGACGCTGCCTCAGAGATGAACAGCACAGAGCAAGAGAACAGCAGCTCCTGGACCCCAATCTGCAATCTCTCACCAATCCTGAATGCAGTGTCTGCTTGCTGTGGGAAACAGTGAGAGCTAATTAAAATTATAAAATGTATTCATTGCTATTCTGTAACACTAATGTACAGACTTTTTTTTTTAAAATCCAAACTCTACAAACGAACTAGACTACTGAATAGATAATCAGTAACTGAAACTTCTGTTTATCCCTGGAAGATTTTCAGCTCAGGCTTAATCTTAGCATTGCTTAGTAACCATGGTTAGGAATCCTTTGGTACAACAGTTTGTTTTGTGGCTTTCTGCTTCCATTTCCTTTTCTCATGGTCAATATGCTTACTTTTCAAAGTCAAGGCTTTTCTTTGTCAGGGGTACACAGTCCCCTATGCAAGACCATCTTAAAAATCAGCTTAAAAAAAGGAGACTTAGTCTGTTTCTCTTAAACAAAGAATTTTGCACAGAAAACAACAAAAAGAATTTGTGTTAAAAATACTGTTACTGATAGGAAAGTTTGAAGAATAGCTGACTGACACAAACAGATTAATTTTACTAGTTTTACTATAGTTGTAGCTAAGGCAGTATATTTTTAGGGATATTTTTTAGATTTTTACTTTTATAATTTTGTCAAGGAAAATTGACGGGAAAAAATCATGAATCTTGAAAATATCTGTATTTGATATCTTATATTGGTCACATTATGCAAAAACATCTTTCAATAACAGGTATGTAGATGATAAAGCCTAGGCAAAATTTCCCAGTTGTTATTATTGTGATTGTGGTCGCTTTTAATTTCACATGTGAGGTATAATCTGTGAATTCTTTGTCAATTTTAGGGCACTTTTCACTTGACTCCTTGAGGTGAATCACAGCTCTGTAGTAGCCTAAGCCGCATACTTACGACCTGAGTGTACTAAGGATGCAAGGACATTCTGCTGCGAGGATTGTATTAATGCTTTGCCATTTAACTCAAAACCACAATTCATTTCCCCCTACAATTTGTATGAATATTTCTTAATTGCATCACCTTTATTTAAACATTCACCAGCAGTGACAATAGAAAGGTCTGTTAGTCATCCAAACTTTCTGCAGCATTGCACTGAACCATCTGAAGATCATTAATGTGCTAATCACAAAAGGAAGGAGAGGAATTTGCAGAACTTTATGAGCAGTTAATGCAAAGTTAGATCCCAGGCTGTCATTTTTAAATAGGAGTAAAAAAATGCCTAATATGCATAACTTCTCTTACCATACAGGGAAAATTGCATGACTAACCGACTGGCCATGAGCCAGTAGAGCAAAAGTATCTCTCTTGGCAGGTGGATTCACTCATGCTGCATATGTGACACATCTTACTGATGGATTGTAGGAAACTACTGATACAATGTCGGAGGTGACTTGTTTCATCTCCGCTGAGGTCAAGGTTGGTTCAAGCTCCATATGGCTCAGGACCTGGACCAAAGCCCAGCAAAGTTAATATGACCATTTCCATTGACTTTGATAGGTTTTGCATCAGGCAGTGTGGATAGGAGTTGCTGCTGGACTTGTCAGAGAGGAAAATGGGAGTAGGAGAGTGAAGTGATGTGTAAATATCTGAAGAAATCTCACAGGTTTCAGCTGTGGTAAAAATTGCCCCTTTATTGGATGAAACACCTTAATGGTAAAGGTTTCAAATCTAGATTAGCAGTAAATGGTTAAACTATTCTGTAAACTCAGATTGTTTTCAGCAATCTATTTTTATTTGTTCTTTTTCTTCTTTTTTTTTTTTTTTTCTTCTTCTATGGATTTAACAAAAGAAAAATACTGTCATATTGTGAGAAACCAAATGGTGACAACACATGACACATCCTCCACCAAGCCCAGAAATGCCAGTGTGCTCCCAGGCTTGCTCAAGGTAGAACTCACTTTAATTGTTCATTTCAAAGCAGCAGGAAAGAGAAAGCTCATTCACAGTAGGTATTTAGAGAAGAGTGAGAGTCTGAATGTGAACTATTCTATTAAAAGTTCCTGGAGTTTAAGTGCCATTTCTTCAGAGACAAAGATGCCATGCTTGAATGTGGGTAACAGCATATTCTGCCTGTAATGAGAAATGCCATGTAAAGAAGACATCCTTAAGGTGAGTGAGCCAGGGAATCAAATGGACAATAAGTTGGCTTCATTCTCTCACAAAGTATTTAAGTGGTTGATGAATAGGGAATATAAAGAGGAAAAAGACATGTTCCAAGGTAGGGACTTGAGAGGAAGAAAATAGAATTTAAAGGAAATTACTTTCACGTTACACCGTGTTATTGGTATTATCTGGAAAGGTTTGCAAAAAAAAACCCCAACCAACCAACCAACTGAAAAAAACCAACCCAGAAACAAAACCCTAGAATGTGTTTATTAAGAGCAAATAGATGTGGAGGTATGGGTTCCTCAAGGCAGTGATAACAGGTCCTGAGAGGATGTGGGATGCATCAGTGGCATTGTTATGAGGAGAGGAGCACACAGCATATGGCAGGAGCGGGACTGTAGGCCCAGGGGACACAAGAACATACATGACCATAAGTGAGGAGTGATACAGCAGTACAGAATTCAGAAATCACAGTAGATAAATCTGAAATCTCCCTTCCCTTAATGCCTTCTCAAGTCCCATGTTTCAATAGATAACACCATCATTCCTGGGAAGACTTGTACAGTATGTCTTTTCAAATCTTCAGAGGGAGAAATTCCCTCAGTGGTTCCAGATAATCCCAGGACAAAATCCATCTGATATTTTGTCAGTAATAAGCATGTCTGATGATTTTCATGTGTCACCTTGAAAATATTTCTACTTTTACATTATTTTGTCCCTTCAGCATGAACTACTGCCTGAGCAGCCATTTCCATGCATGTGATTTACACTTTGTTGATTGCAAAGCCTGACACTTTTCATTTGGAAATTCTCTGTTTACATTCAGGTTTTCAATTGAAATGTATAATAGTTCTTGATTAAGGTTTCTTCGCACTATGGTACGGTACAACAACAAAAATCTCACTTAAACGAAGACTTTGAGCTCTATCATTCCAGAATATGTTAGGCAACGAAAGTCTGGGAAATGTGTCTGAACTTTTAACTGTCTCTTTGCATAAGAATAGACACATGTAGAGCAGATGCTGTGGTAGAGCAGGAACATAGCAAATATATTTCTGTGAGGTGCAAGAAACTGACATGACTTTTGACATACCTTTTCACTTTCCCAAAAACAACCAACCAAAAACTAATCCAAACCAAAGCCAAATCAAAGGCAACAGCAACAAAAAATCCCACAACCTTTACCCCAAATACTCATAAAGATGCCCCAGAGATAATAAGCTTTTCCTTTACAGAGTGTGGTAGCTTCTTAAATTTGCTCAAAATTATTTATCTATAAATTAGCTTGTAAATGGTTGTTTCCATTTATGACTACCTGAGTAACCATTCATTTTTAGCTTTGTGGCTGCCCTTAAGGGAAAAAAAAAAATTGAATTTATTACAAAAGGTTTTAGAGAAAGTTAAGACATTATATCTAGCTTCTGATAGGTGAACTTTCCAAAACAGAAGCACTCTCTGTAGTTGCAGCAACTGCCCTGCTTCCTTTCTTCATAGAGGAATAGAGAAGTGATTTAATTCTCATCAATAGCAAAAGTAAGTAAAAACTCTTCTTGTTCAATATACAAAGCAGGTGGAGAGAACGAAAAACTTCTACCCATTCAACCCAACTGGCAACATACCTGTGCCAAAATCTAAATGCAAGGAGCTCATAGGGGACAACAGTGTGTCCCTACAGTACAAATAACACTGCAAAAAATAATGTCTGGCTCCTCTTGGTTAAAGCATCCTCTCCTATTGAAAAGAGGTGCTGTTTGAGTGTGTCAGTAATACAATATCCACAGGAAGTGTTAATGTAGTACGAAGTATTTTTATGCTATTAAAGTGCTAGTCAAGTGGGAAAAGTAAACTGAATCATCAAGGAAACTTTTCTGAAGAAGATTATGCTCTGACAGCCCCAATGTGATATGTATATCAAGATTTAGTGTCCATTTATTAGTTTCTCAGTACAGGAGAACCCCGTGGCTGCCAAACCTGAATCATTACTCTCATTTTTCATTATATAATCAGTATGAAAATGGTGACTACCTGGATATTTTCCTGGACATGAGGTGTTCAAACTAAGTACAGCTAGATCACCATTATTGCATCATTGACTGATTATCATTCTGATTAATGTCTCTTCTTTATTTTCATTCCCTGTACTGAAACAATGCATATGTCACTAAGTAATTATGTCTAGTGCCTGCTTCTGAATTATGTCCTTGACATATGTGCCTTTGTCACTGCTACTCTAACTTTACCCTGTTCCTCGAACCTTTCCTTCAAAAACTAATATATTAACACCCAGTGGTGTTTAACCGAACTCAAGAGTCAAAAATTGAGAATATTCCCCTTACTGCCTGCTGTATGCAATTCTTTGCCACTAGCTCTTTCCATGACCATTGGATTCTTCCTTGAAAGAATCTGCCCAAGAGTTACGTGTATCGTGTTCTATTTGAACGTATTTTAAATCTTCTTTCAGCTTGGATGATAGGAGCACTGATGTGAAAGGTTGCCACATACTTTGAGGCTGACTGAACAAAAAAATCATATGGTCAACCTCTCTGCTCATGGGTTTGCCACCATTTTGAAGGTCTGAGCCCAGCTTTTCCCATAGGAGCACTCTCATTTCCTACAGCTAAATTTATATCTATAAAAGGTAAAATGCACTTGATTTTCACTTGAATATAAAACTACACCATTCCTGCAAATTTTAATATTACAGAGCATTCCAAAACTGTTGTTAAGAACTCACATCTGCAGTTGAATGAAGCAACCATTTTGACAGCACAGTATTAACCTAACACCTATCTTGCCATTGTGTCCCTTGCCAGTATCTCTCCTGATTATGGCGGCATGCATCTGTGGTCAGCCTGACCAACTAATCATTAATAAATCAACAGAGCACAGGAAATTAGCAAATTCTTTTGTTAGGAAGTGTAAAATACATTAAGACTGCTACCATTATAAAATACCTTGCGGAAAAACATCCAGTCTGCCAGAGTGACTCCAGAGTCATGAAGTTCTCCACTGTCATTCCACCCTCATCATGACAACTCTCTTTTCATGCAATTTCCCTTTTCATGCATTTTTTTCCTTTTTCATGCAGTTTCCCTTTTCAACTCCCAAAATCATGCAATTTCTACTCATTATTTTGAAAAGATGACATTTCACTGTTCAGTAAAATAACTCCAGCAAAATTTGATCGCCAGTTCAAACATTTTCATTTCAAAAATGCTGGTCATAAATGTGATCTTCTCAGGAAAATAGCAAAAAGCTATGATGAGCTTAATCTGTCAGATGCTAAATTTCATTTGCCATTTATATTTGGAGACATCCTTCCCTTTGGGTTCATTTTGTAAGGAAGGACAATATTGCAATAAATAACTCATGGACAATGGTCCCTAGATGGAAGTTAGAAGGTGGAGTCACCCCAAGGTACCATCCTAGGTATCTCTGTACACGTGTTTTAGTATCTTAATTTAAAAAGAGGTGACTGACAAGATGAAGCAAATGGACTGGCAGAGTCAAGGTAAAACCCTTTCTGAAATGAATGCCACTTGGAGCTATGTCATGGAGAAATTACAAGTAACAAGAAACAGGGCAGTGGCTGATCATTTACTGAAATATTAAACACGCAGATCTAATTCTTTTTGTACTTTGAAAACGCTTCTATATGAGGGGAAAATAAGGAGTTCCAAAGCGGGGGGGGGAGAAAAAAGGGGGATAAGAGAGAAAAAAACACAGAGAAAGACAATGTAAGTACTGTCCTAAGATTTTTTTCTCCTATTTTAAGTTTGAAAAACAACCCCAAAAAGCCAAAAACAACCCCAAAGTTAAAATTCTAGAGTGATAAATATCCTTAACTGGAAAAAGACCTTCATAAAGATCAAATCACTTCCTGGAGTTTACTGGAAGTGCTTATTTCTTGCTAAGACTAAAACATGGTTGTTTTGTCCTTAATATGCTTTCCTAGATGTTACCATAGAGAAGCTAATGGAGGCTCTGTCTGGGCATAAGGGATGGAAGGATTTCTGATAAATGCATCCTGCTTTCCTTGAATTGTGTTTGGGCAGTAATAGTGGCTCCTACACAAGATTTTGCCGATAAACCTGTGATTTCTCCCTGTATTCGATTTGCACGGTAAGTACTGGGGGGGCTGCAGGGGTGGCATCTGAGAAGCTGCTGGAAGGTTCCCCTGTACCTCACGGAGCCAATGCCAGCTCCAGGATGGACCCAGCGCTGGCCAAGGGCAAGCACATCAGTGACAGTAGTAGGATTTGTGCTATAATGTATTTAAGAAGGTGAAAAATATCACAAAACTGCAGAAGAGCAGCCAGTTGAGAAGTGAGAACGTGTGAGAGGAGCAGCCCTGCAGACACCCAGGGCAGTGCAGAGGGAGGGGCAGGAGCTGCTCCAGGCTCTGGAGCTCAGATTCCCCTGCAGCCCCTGGCACAGCCCATGGTGAGGCAGCTGTGCCCCTGCAGCCCAGGGAGGGCACGGGGGAGCAGAGATCCACCTGCAGCCCCTGCAGGAGCCCAGGCTGGAGCAGGGGGACGCCCAAAGGAGGCTGTGACTGCACAGCATTCCTGTGCTGGAGCAGGATCCAGGCAGGACTCCATGGAGAGAGGAGCCCAGGCTGGAGCAGATTTGCTGGCAGGGCCTGTGACTCCATGGCACGGACCCACGCTGGAGCAGTTCACGGAGGTCTGCCTCCCATGGGAGGGATGTCATGCTAGAGCAGGGAAAGGGGGTGAGGAGTGCAGGCCCTGTGGAGGAAGAAGCAGCAAAAACAACCTGTGATGAACTGACCACAGTCCCGTTTCCCATGCCCCCGTGATGATGGGTGGGAGGAGCCTGAGAAAATCAGGAGTGAAGTTGAGCCTGGGAAGGAGGGATTGGTGGCCGGAAGATTTTCTTTTTTTTTTTTTTTTTTTTTAAATTATTTGTATTTATTTCCTATTCTACTCTTATTTAAGTGGCAACAAATTAAATTCATTTCCCCAAGATGAGTCCATTTAGCCTGAGACAGTAACTGGTGAGTGACCCTCTCCCTCTCCTTACCTTGAACCACAAGCCTTTTGTTATATATTCTCTCCCCTGTCCAGCTGAGGAAGGGACAGACAGAACAGCTTTGGTGGGCGCCTGCCATCCAGCCAGGGTCAACCCACCACCCCCCTTTGTCCCTGGGTCAATTAGGGCAGCCTGAAGTGATTTCATGGGATTCTGTAGTGCTGGTAACCTCTTCCACATCTTGGTGCCTCAGCCTGTTATATTTGTGTAGAGTTGAAAAGCCAGCATGACCCGTAAGCACAGCCCAAGGAGCAGAATCCACCACAGCAGTGAGCTTTGCTCTCCATAAGGACATTGCCTCTGCTCCCATAAAAGAAGACATGCATTGCAAATGCATGCCCTAAGAAATATTGAAACCAATGCTGAATGCACTTCTGGAAACTTGATATTTTCATCACATGCCATCTAAGCTAATACACTGCACTGTTTACAGTCCTCCACTACAATATATTTTGAAATGATTACCTTGCTCTGAGTCATTTGTGTCATAATGCTCTCCATAGGTACCCATAAAATGAAAATGTAAGCCTCTTTTATTGGTGGCACTGCATCTTAATTGAAAATATTAAAGGCTATTGCTCTCCTACTGTTTTTTTTTCCTTTTTCTCNTTTTTTTTTTTTTTTTTTTTTGCTTCTCCCTCTCTGTTTAATTGGCTAATCATATGAATTTTTTTTAATGAAATAATCATGAAAGAAAATATGAAGCTAATTTAAATTCAAACTGGATTTGGTGTTATTTAAGTGATTATCCCAAAGTAGCAGAGGGTGTAAGAGGCAATAAACATCTGCTACGTTCATGACCATTGGCCTCACTGTTTATGAGCTTGGGAGATATTTATTTCTAGAGATATGCTTCTCTTTGGGTTAGACTGTATTTTTTCCCCTTGTTTTATATTTATTTCCTCCCTTGTAAAATTTTTCCTCCTCTCTCACCCCATCTCCTTTCACTCTCACAGCAGAGTGAAATCCAGGTAAATGAGAAACTTTTTCCAAGAAATCTTTCAGCCAGTAGGGATGAGTGGCTTAGCTGTTGCTCCTCTTGTGAACTGTGTGAACTACTCCAGGTTTATGGGCTGAAGAAGTTAATAGGAATTCTGTATTGTGGTTGGTTCATTGTCCAGCTGCCATTCAGTTGTGTGTGTTGTATGTAATTGCCGAGTGAGGCTGTAACCTTTTCCTTTTCTCCTTCCCTCACACGCAATAAGCACCGGGGGCGAAGCTGGAGAACGAGTTGTAGCTGAAAGATGCAGGCAGCTTTCTGGTTTTGTCTTTTTAGTGAAGGAAATAGAAGAGCAAAATAAAGCAGGCTGGTTTTTTGAGATATTCGGAAGAAAATTTAGCTATTTAGCTGAGGAGACAACAAGACAGCTACAAAGAAGCATTTTTAGGAATAGGCAAAATATATATTATTTGATCAACTTGTGTAGTGCATATTACTTTGAACATAGAAGTGCTTCTTCAGCATTCAAACAGAATAAGACAATTTCCATGTCACTGTTCTTAGAAATTTAAGAGTTTGCTTTAGATGCTTCTCTGAGTATTCTTCATTTCAATGAATTCTATATTTTTTTCTATAAATTTTCTGTAATGTTACCGAAATGCCATTGTGGCAGCAAGCTTCTGGTGAGCATATGGTGACATAGGGTGTGTTTTAGGGAACTTCATCCATGGAATTGCAATAGTTTCCAGGAATCACCTATTGGGAGTAAATATGTATGGTTTTATAATTTTAAATGTGAAGGGTCTGAATAAACAACAGATTAAGTCTTCTGGTTTCTACATATAAAGAATATGGAGGATGCTATGGCTCTCTTCTATCAAGCTCTCAAATGGTATCAGCTTGATATCCTTTAGTTACCTTTGCAAAGAATCTCAGTCAAGAATACACAATGATTCCATGCTTTAACTCTTTTACATCCTGCATGAAATTTATAGTCAGGGGTGCATGCTGTATTAAATACACACAATTTAGATTTCTCAATACTTTATCCCTGGTAAGGCTCTGCAGCCACCTGTACCACAGAGCAAATTTATCATGCAAAGAAGGAATCTGAAATTGCCCTGAAAGAAGCCAATTTTCCTTTTTCTGTAGGTATGAAAATGAATGTAGGAATATCTGTTATGACCTATAGTAAATATAACCTAGTCAATATGGATCCTGTAGTAAATATTATGATCTTCTGGTCACTTGGAATTTATTTGGTGAGCCTTTCTGGATCACGGCCCAGGATTTCAGGTTTTCATCATTCATGAGCTCCGTTACTCCTTGGTTATTAGAAAAGAGTTGTTGTATACTGATGTCAGAGCAGTTGAAATTTTGGGCCACTGCAGAGACCCAACCAAGAAATTCTGAAGCAGCATAAATCTATGAGATGAAGTTTTATGGTTTACAGACAACTTTTTTAAAAAACATCCTTTTTATATTTTTATGTTTCACCTTGTCTGCTTGCTTTTACTTTCTTCAGAAATAAGTATAAGCATAGGGAAAAAGCTGAAAAATATGCTGAAGTTGATGCTGCAATATTGTCTATGAAAATTTTACTGCTTCTATAGTCAACTTCTATTAAGTCTAAAACACTAAAAAGCTGCTTAATTCTATAAATAAGAAAATCTAAAAATGAGGGTTTCACTTATTGATAGTATAGAATATGGACTGAAAAGCAAGGAAAGGAATGTGTCACAATGTGCTTGGTATTTTGCAAGGAAATTTTATGGTCTAACTTCTATGTTAAAAAAAATGAAATGTAGATAATTACTCCAGATGAAGGAAGTGTTATTATTTGTAATTTACAGACTGGGAGAGCAAAGGCAGAGATCACATCCTTTAAAGTGACAAGAGGCACTGTGGGATCCATGCTTAAGTGTCCTGAACACAGTACGAAGTGATTTGAACTGTTCACTGAAGATTTTGCTGCAAGAATGAACACTTACTTTTCCTCTAAAAAAAAAAAAAAATTCTTCAAGGATGTAATTGGTATAATTTCAGTTTACAAAGAGACATAAATCTAAATTCTGAAGTTCCCCTCCGTATTAGGTTTGTGAAACTTTCTAGAACATGGAGAAATTAAGAAATCAAAGTGCTGATATTCTTCCTTCTTTTCCAAGTTTTCTTTCACGGTCTGTGTTTTCCTAAAGATTGACAGCACAAATAAAATGTCATTATATAATATAACGATAGGTTTAATAAACATCTTCACATAACAGAACACAGAGTGGCAGGCTGACATTGTGACATGGATTTTGTTGGGCATCTTCACATTTTTGTTGTTATTGAATTGGGTTTTTTCTTTGTTTATTTCTATGTGATTATTTTTCAAGGTACAGGACATCTCAAGGCAGAATATCTTGGCATCATAAGCTGCGGAGCAATTTCTTTGCCCCACAAATTTCCAACAGATTGAAACAGAATGTACCTTTGCGAAAGGAAAAAGAAAGAAAGAAAAAAAAGACATATTTTACCTCCACTTACATGTAGCTCATGCAAACCTGAACTGCAGCTCCAGGGCACAACTCAAGATTTGATATTAAAGTGTTTCATTTGCAACCAATTATGCTCAGGATTAGATTCCACTGCTGCCTCGCATAACAGTACAGTACCTTGATTTCAAACAACCTGATAGAGGTTTGTTGGCTTCTTTTTTTTCCCCTCTCCTCTCTCTTTTTCTCCCCTTTTCCTGCCCCTTAGAACCATCTCTGCCTTCATCAAAACAATTCCATTTGTACTTATGAAAGCATTACAGCCAGTAAGCAGAGAGTACAGAATAAGCTTAACCATTGTAGCCTTTTTCCCATCTGAATATCACGAATCTTGTATCTCACCATGGTGTAAGGTCTCTGATTACATCAACCCCTCCAAATTATGCTGAAATGGAGGCCATTCAATTTGCTACAATCAGTAACTTTCGAAAGAGCCCTGCATAATTGATTTCACAGTAATATAGGCACAGGTGAATGAGTTCCTCAGCCTCGTTTATACAATGTTTTCTTTCATTTCAAAGTGCACTATTCAATAGAAATCACATTTTTTTCCCAACAGTTGGCAGGTAAGGCTTTTGTCATATACAAAGTTGTGAGACAGAGAGAGAGAGCAGGAGGGAAAAATAGTGTAGAAACATTAAAATTGAAATTAATGCCCTGGGTGAAATACTAAATGCAGACATGCCTTGGTGAAATGACTTCTCTTCCTGTGCGTCTGATCAAAGTGGGGAATGACGGACAGGATACAAAAATACAGGACACAAAAACCTGTTGAAATGTAAATGTAGTCCACAAGTGTAATTCGTGGGAGGTGTGAGATGGGGTGTGTGCACAACTTCAAAGCTGAACATTCATTCAAGGTGGAAATTATCTGTGTCATATCAACTAAAGAGGCTATGGATACCATGGTGGTGTTGGAATTAGGGAAAAATTTTGGAAGCTGGGTAAATACTGACCCAGGGACAATTAAAATGGGCAACTGCCTAAACACCAGCACGTGGTACCATCTCTGCCATTTTCCCCTCTTGCATGGAGCCAGTCACACTGGTTGTTGCTCAGTGGACCAAACTCCTTAGCTCCAAAGTTACTGTTCCTGCTTTATAGACCTGTGGTGGGAACCCCATGAACGAGATGCACCACAGAGTGGGTAGGCTTGCATGAGTGCTTCCTGCAGGGGAAGAAAGAAGGGTAACAGCAAAACAAACAAACAAACAAACAAACAATCAAGTGGATGGATGGATGGATGGATGGATGGATGGATGGATGGATGGATGGATGGATGGATGGATGGATGGATGGATGGACAGATGGACGGATGGATGGATGGATGGATGGATGGATGGATAAATAAATAGATAACCCAGGTAGCAAATGAGATGCATTAGATTATTGGGATACGGAAGAGTGTTTAGGCTATTGAAAGTAAAATTAAAATAAAGTGCTGATGGATATTTGCAATATAAAGACAAGGTAGGAAAATTAGATAGGAGTTTGAAATTTAAAAAAAAAATAATAAAAAAGGTCCTTTAAGTTGAGAGAAAAACAGGGAGGACATCTCCAAAAGCAATCAATCCCATCTACAACAGAGCTAATTCCAAATAATGATTCTGAGCTGCCATTCTACAGGGATTCCAGAAGAAGCCCAGTTAACCATGTCAGACTTGAGCTCAGTATATCTAAATTTAAGCAAGAAGGATCCTGAGCCATGAGATTGATGTGCATTATACAGAAGGAAGAATGGGAGTGGTAATACCAAAGGCAAACCAATGGATTAGGTTCCCTTTTGCCTGCCTCTGTCGTATTCCTGTTCTCCCAATGTTCAGAGATCAACTGCAGGATTAATTGTTCTCATGAGAAGTATATGCGTGACTGTACAGAGTTTTGTGTGTGTGTGGATGTTGTGTGTGTACAAATTCACTGCAAAAATAAAAATGTTGTCTCTGAGCAGTCACTGTTTAAGAAGAATGCAGCTGCCTTTGTATATTAGTACTCCCTTTTCTGAAGAATTAGAGGGTTTATGTGCTTTGTGCCACAGTTTGATTATAAAACACTGAGGAAACATGTTCACTCTATTCAAATCTAAGAAGCACTAAAGTTTATGCTGCTTAAATCACTTCTAAATCTGAACTATTTGGATCTCTGAATTTTATGATAATATTAACAGAGCTTCTGGTGAATCCCATTAATTTTTTTTTGTATTGTTTAATTTTACATGAGTAAATATAATTACTCCTTTTGTCAGAAGTTCTAATACCAATTTATAATTCATGGAGTTAATTATGTTAACGAGGAGGTAATCATTTCTCAACTCTCTCCCCTGTAATTTTAAAGGATTTTGATTTTTTCCCTCTCTCATTCTCACCTCTCCTTTTACAATTTCTCTTCCAGCCATGAAGTGGGAGCATACACAATTCATCTGTGATATAATTATTTACCATGGCAACAGTTTGTGAATGGGATTGTGAAGTTGCAAATAACTAAAAAGAAGCTTAAGTAGAACAGGCTGAAAAAATTATCCTTTTCAAAACAAGTGAAGAGTCCTTTGAGGTCAGGAAAGCTTTTGTCACTCCAATATGTTAAAACAGGAGGAGGTGAAAAGCGTAGTTTTGAGGCCTCTTTTTTCTCCTTTGACAAAACCTTTGGTAAAATCTGATGAACAAATGAAGATAAGTACTTCGCATGTGTTTGTGTATGTGCAAATTTGTTTTGGGAAGTGTCTGTGTGACTGAAAATAAAGAACATTTGAACAGACTTGCAATGACAAGCACTGACTCTGACAGTGCCCAGCAAGAATAAGAAAAGTTTTGAAAGATCTAATATTGAAAAATTATGGAAAAGAGAGTCATACTTGTGGTGGTTGCTTTTTCCTTGTTACATTTCTGAGATGAAGAGATAGCTCAAATTCATACTGATATGCAAGACCCCCGAATTTCAGAATCTTAGAAGCAGATAGAAAAAATGTATTGAAAACTGGTGCCATAATCTTTGTGTTTTGCTTGAGGCTGCTGTTGACAAATTTTTCCCTACCACCCATCCTATTCAATCATCTATTGAGTATTTTAATACTGCTGCTTCAGAATCAAAGAAATCTATTGATGTTCTTCAAAGGCACACTGAGCTGCATGTGAAAAGAAAACAAAAACAACAAAAACTCATCCAGATGCACCATAATTTACAGTTTACCCACCTGGGAGTAGAGTTACGTGCCATATTTATCCCAACTCACTAGCCATAATGATTTAAGAATCAAAATATTTCAGAGGAATAGATAAAAAGCCATTGAATTCATTGAATGTTAATGAATCTAGGAACACTTTGAAAAGTCTCCTGCCCAGTTGGTGGCATGAAGGGGGATTATGTAAGACATACGCCCAGCTTCCCTTAAAAGTAAATCCTGATCTGCCTCTGTCCTGGAGAAATGTCCCACTTGCCATGGCAGGTAGGCTGAGTCCCAAACAATAAAGTCTTCTCATTGACACCAGTGGAGCTAGGATCGCAGCTGGTGAATTAATATGGAAAGAAGTTTGCATAGAAAAACATTGATTTGCTCTGGAAATCATGAAAGATGAGGGTTTTTTTACAAGTAATTGTATTTTCTTAAACTATACTGCTCCCTAGGATTCTTACAGAACCTTCTTGAGGTACAGAACAGAAGCATAGGAAAAAGAACATTGATTCTAACTGCCCCGTCTGCTCTGAAAACATCTGGAAACAATCCTGAACAACCTCAAACAGAGGAAAAACATATCATCCCCTGGTGAAGGAGCATGTGATGCTTTGTTTCCCACAGTTTTGTGGCATGTTTTTGGGCTTTCTGACAAGAGATGAGCTCTGACTGAAGATTTTCCTGAACATGAGACATTAATAAAATCTGGATCTCAGCACTGATTTTCTCATTTCTCCTAACAGGTGAGTTTCTATGGTTGCTCCTCCAATAAAGGGTCAAATGGGGCATTCTCACTTCCTTTATTATCCTATTTTATAGAAGCTAGGACCTGAATATTTTGTCATCACTACGTCTAGTAGTTGAAAAGAGATTATTAAGAGACAGATGAGTAGACAGATATGCATTTATAAGAAATATTATCACTTAAACTTTTTTTTTCTTTTCCTGTTTTTTGGGGGGTTTTTTTGGGGAGGGGTGTGTGGGGTGTTTGTTTTGCTTTTGTTTTGTTTTCTCCTAACAACAGAATTCCTAATTTTTTTCACTAAATGTCACCCAAGTCTGACATGAAATCTGAGATTTGTTTAATCTGTGTCTGTGGGAAATTTAGGGACTTTCGTTGATTGGAGTGGAAGTAAATACACAACGGAAGAGGCAGCTTTACAAATTCCTGTAAGAAGGGCTTGACAGTCAGATTTACATCTGTGTTTAGGTTGCAAAGGTGCAGGGAGGTAACAGGGTTTACAAAAATGCATAACCACTTTTGGACAGGAAATGCAATTATGAACCTAACTCTTCTAGATCAACTTCAGGTGCTTATTTTCATGTTTTGATATGTTGTAAAAAACCACCTAGTTCTAGCACTGAAATATTCTTGGGTTTCAAGCAATAATTCTGAGCACAATGAACTTCATTTTTGTGTGTGGGTAGAAGGTGCCTTTTGCATGAATGTAAAAGGTGTCTGTGTACTGTTAAGCATAAAATTTTATAAGTATGTACTGACATCCATTTATACTCATGGAACAGACACTAACAAAACAAGGTATGTATTACTTCTTAGAAGTTTCCATGAAAAAAAAAAAAAAGGGAAAAAAATTCCTTCTGAGACAGAAGAAAATATCCTGCTAACTTAATGCTTTGTGCCTCAGATTATGTTGATTTTGGTAATTCACTGTTCTGTGAGTGGACAAACTGGCTTTATTGTAAAAGAAGAATGTGCATGTGTGCTCATGAGCCTTTCAGACTCAGTGTCAAAGAAAATGTGAAAGTTTACATGGCTTTCAACAGTTTGCTGCAAAACTATCCACAGGAAGAAATGGCAGCACACTTCCAGCTGAGGAAAAGAGATACAGCATTCAAATGTCACTATCAATACTGCTTTAATTGCTGTATGTATATGAGAAAAAAAGAACAAGCCTCTACTGACACAGCAACAAAAACTTGCCTTGGAAAGACCACCTCATTGTCATTTTAAGAAAAGAAGGAAAAAAGGAAAAATGTTTTTTGCATGGCTTGGGGGTCTTTTCCAGGGACCAGGACATCCGACAGTTTTTCAAACACTCAGACAATGCTTTTTCATTTCTATTTCTAAACATATCAGATTTATATTGCAAAGCAATGCAGATTTTAAGATGGGAAGAAAAGGTTCCCTAAAGATAAAGGTTCTTTATCTTGACGTTAATAGGAAAAGTAATAAGAAGAAAGAAATTTTCTGCAAGGGAGCAAGACAAAAGGGAAGATCTTGAGAAGTGTTTGTGGCATATTTCTTGTTCAGTCATGACAAGACAACTGATATTCTGAGTTTCATTTTTTGTTCATGGATCCCAGAAAGCAGAAAAGAGGGAGGTTTTGGTACTTGTAGTGTTCAAGAGATATTTAGTGTTCATTGGCCATTTGAGCTGGTTTTTTGTTTTTCATTTTCTTTTTTTTTTTCCGTATTATTTTTATAAATATTAGGGCCAAGAGAAAAGTTTTTCACATTCCTTCTTTTTCATTTATTTGGAACTTCCATGTATTGAGGCTAATGCTTTTACAAGCTTCATATGGATATTTTATATTAAAAGTAGGCTTCTTTTCATGGTGGCTTCTTTAATGAGTCATTTCTTTCTTTATTTCTCATTTAACTCACTTGAGTGTTGTAAAGGGATCAAATCTACCTCTGTGGATGTTTCTAGGACTTCAGGCTGCTCTTCAAGCTCAGTATTTCCTACTCTTTAATGTGTATTGCCCATCATTACAAGCTTTGAAACATACACCACTGGAGCATTGCCTTTACTAGAACATGTGGAAAGCTCTAGTGAAGGAAAAAACATTCATTATTTACCACTTAAGCAAATGTGGATTTCACTTTTAGAGGTGTTAATTTCCAGATGCTAACATTAGGCCAAACACAGTAGAACAAGCAAAATCAAGGCTCATCAGTTTCTGCTATCCTACCTCATGGTCTCAAACATTTGAACAGGCTTGTGTTGTGATGGAGACCATTTTCCTAATCCGTCCCTATATTTAACACAAAGGGCTTGGGCCAAAGTTCTTTTCTTCCCAAACCTTGCAAAATCATAGCTGCAAAGATGGGTAACATGTGGCACCTGAAGTGTTAATCAGATGTGTTCCTCATAAGAAATTTTTATTTTATATCATATAATTATGATAGATAGATAGATAGATAGATAGATAGATAGATAGATATGCAGAATCCATCACACAATGGAAATAACCCCAAATGCAATAACACACCAGGTCTTAAAGTAAAGTTTAAATCCATTTCTTTGCCTTGGCTGTTTGCTTAAGTGAATTTGACCTTCCCTCTGTCTAAAATCTTCCTGTTACTCGTGTTATTATAGATTGTGGCATCTGTGTAGCATTTTCCTCTTCCTTATATCATGGCAACAAGCAAGTTAACAATCGATGGGTAACACAAAAATGTCCTTTCTTCAGTTGCAGTGGATTTTTGAAAAGTGTGTTGACGTAAAATTTCTTCCTTACCGCCTTTACAGACCATTTTTACTAAAAAGAGAAACAAAAAAGTTTACTCTCCTTTAATTTTCAACCAGTTATGAACAATAAATCCAACTAACCTTTCTTTTCAAAAGGCACAATAAAATCCAAATACTGTAGCCTCCAAATAATTATCAGGAGTCTGGCTGTACTGTCAGGGAGCAATATACAAGATTCAATTTTAACTAGAGATTACAGCCCAGCAACCTTGTAGCCCTGAATGTCAGTCATGTCACCTTCTCCTGTCAGGAAGTGTGTCAGGACTAATGTGGGCAGGGTGAGGTAGAGGCAGTGTATCACCTCACCAGAGGTAGTGTATCCTACATTCAAACGAGTCAGGGGAAAAATGTCAGATGTTCCCTGGCCCCCTCCTCCTCCTCTTCCAAGTGAAAACATACAGAGCCACTTTCCCAACAGGATGTTCCCCGTTGCAGCCCTTCTTCTCCAGGCCACCATACTCACACGCAGCCCTGTGACAAGGGTTTGTCTCTGCACCTCATACCAGGGCTTGATGAACTAAACATTCCAGGTGACATACTCTGGTGCCTGAATCTCATGAATCATCTTCCCTTGTTTTTGAGTAAAATACAAAAGCTGTTCAGTATTTTCTCGGAGGTCAGGGTGCTGTACCTTTCACAGGGCTGATCTCTGCTAATTGTTTTTCATGTTGACAGTTTAAGCAGCCATTCCCAGTTGGTCCCCTACAGGCAAATTTCACAGTGTGGTGTCTCTCAGAGCTGGAATGTGGGCTCACAGATCCCAGTGCAAGGGCACTTGCATGAGAGTGAGGGAAAAGCCTGGGCTTCTGCAGCTCATAATCAAACTGCTGCTATAGGACTGGGGGGATTTCATTCTCTAGGGCTGTCCATCAGCTGCCTTTCTCTGGGAAAGGGAAAGAGAAATGGAAAGGGAAAAGAGAGAAGGGAAAGAAAAAAAGGAAAAGGGGAAAGGGGAAAAGGGACAAAAAGGGGAATAGGGAAAAAGGAAAAGGGAAAGGGATAAGGGGGAAGGGAGAGGGAGAAGGAAAAGACAAAAGGGGAAAAGGGGAGGGGAAAGGGAGAGAGAAAGGGGAAAGGAAAAAGGGAAGTGGAAAAGGGGAGGGGGAAAGGAAAAAGACGGAAGGGGAAGGGAAGGGGAAAA